>QKMX01368963.1:9120-20400 GCA_003401595.1 Venustaconcha ellipsiformis | reverse complement strand
CGTAAAGTAGTGTGGGGAGCACAACTGCCCTGTAGACCTTCAGTTTGATCTTAATGCTGATAATTCTTCTATTCAAGACGTTGGCATACAGTCTGCCGAAATTTGCGCTGGTTGTACAATGGTGACGCTATGTTACAATGCTGCCAAGATAGGTGAAGCCGTTCTCTACGTTGAGTTTTTGGCCGTCGATGTTAATGTTGGGTTCAAAATTGGGTTTTCCAGTGGCCGGTTGATGCAGGACTTCGGTTTTCTTAGTACTGATAGTGAGAGACCGAAGATTATGCAGGCGTTGGAGAATTTGTCAACACTGCGTTGCAAGTCGGCTTCTCAACCAGCCCTGAGGTAGTAATCAGAAAATTAGAATCCCCTGATGGTGTCTGTCATAACCTTGGTTTTCGCTTTAAGCCTTCTGAAGTTGAACAGTCTTCGATCTGTTCGGTAACTGATGCCGACTCACTGAACAATGTCGATGCAGAATACAACACTGGTTGATGCCATTGGTTACTGGGAATAGCTCAGATGTCTCTCCATTTTTCTGGATTCGTGCCTGCATGCCGTCAGGGAAATACTGCACGATGGATATATATTTTATCTGGCATCCGTAATTTTCCATTATCTTCCACAAGACTTCTCTACTGACAGTATCAAAAGTCTTTGTCAAGTCGACGTAGATAGAGAAAAGGATTGTACTCGACATTTCTCTTGTAGCTGCCTAGCAGCAAACACCATGTCGATGGTTTCACGTTCTTTCCGTAATCCACACTAGCTTTCTGGAAGGAGTCCCTGGTCAAGGTGCGTAGTGAGGCGGTTCAATATGATTTTGGCGAGTATCTTTCCTACGTTTGAGAGGAAGGATATACCCCGGAGATTGTCGCCGGCCTAGCGGTTCCCTTTGCGCTTATACAGGTGGATTATGGAAGCGTCTTTGAATTCCTGGGGGATAGTCTCTTGCTGCCACATCAGTAAAAATAATTTGTGGAGCGTTTCTATCAGAGCTGTGCCCCCTTCCTTGTAGACTTCAGTTGGAATGAAGTATGAACCAGGTTCTTTGCCACTGGAGAGCAGGCGTATAGCTTTATTTATCTCGAGCAAGGTTGAAGGGTAGTCCAGTGCTTCGTTGATGGTAATTGGTGGAAACTTTTTTTGGTTTCATCGTTGATGGATGAAGAGCGATTCAGGAGCCCCTCTCTCAAAAATCTTCTCTTTGTCAGTCATTAATGTGTTCCAGATAGCGCTGAGAAGGGACATGATCCATAATATATAGGTCCATGCACTTATTTCAGGCCGTTGTAGAAGTTCTTCGTTTCTTGGTTGTTTGCGTAGCATTGGATCTGATCAGTTTTGTTTCCCAGCCATGTGTCTTGCATCTGACGCCGTGTATGCTGTACAGTTCTGCGTATATTGTTGCACGCATCTTTCCTGGTGGTGGATTTGGGGTTCTTGAGGTATGTTTGATGGAGGCGGTGTTTATCATTTAGCAACTACATGATCTCATCACAGTTCGCATCAAAACCAGTCTTTGTGCTTTCCGGTTGAGGGTCCTACGGATTTTTGAAGCTGTGCTATAGAGCAGCTATCTGAATGTCGCCCAGTCGGTCTCCTCATTTTGATTGTCCAAGGAGGTAGATTTCATACTTTCTTCCAGGGCCTCCACGAGACTGTTGGTACTAGTGCGTTTCAGCTTGGTGATGTTTAGTCGTTTAGGAACCTTCTTTCCCTGTGGACTTCTTTATGCTGAATAAGGATGTTGAGCTTGGTGATGATGAGGTGGTGGTCTTTTCAGCAGTCAACGCGGCATGAGGACTTGGATAAACGCACTTCTTTACATGTCCCTCTTCCTGACAATAACGTAGTCGATGAGATGCTACTTCTTAGAGAAAGGGAGCATCCATGACATCTGGTTACATGTAGGTAGGCGGAAGACTATCAGCAGTTCATACTCGACACATGTCTGGAGCAAAAGAAGACTGTTCCTGTTACAGTGAAACACTCCGTGCTTTCCTATGATTCTATTCCAGACAAGATGATCATAGCCTACTCTTGCATTGAAGTCGCCGTGAATGACGAGCTTATCTGCCATTGAAACATAAGTAATGAAGGAGTGAAGATCCTCATAGAACTTGGCCCTCACTTCATCCGGATTGGTCACAGTTGGAGAGTAGAAACTTATGATGGTAAGTTGCTTTCTTCCACACAAGAAGGGGAGTTTCATGGTAATAAGTCTATCGTTTGTTCCCTTGGGAGGTCCAGACAATTTGCCAGTCAGTGATGTCTTACTGCATAGCCGACACCAGCATCACAGACCTCTTCACTTCCTCGGCAGCTCCAAAAGAAAGTGTATACGGAGCCCCTTTTACAGAGTTCGCCTTCTCCTGCAGGCCGAGTCTTCCTCAAGGCAGCAATGCCCACGTTGTATCTGGTGAGTTACTTTCGTATTAGGTCGATTAGTATCTGGGGTCTTACCGCGTCGTCTCAGTTCAGTAAGGTGCACACATTCCATGCGCCGATCCTGATTTTCTTCTTTTGTGTTTCCACGGATTAGTCTCCGCCATCCGTGGTAATCTGGATAGGAAGCGTTAGAGCAGGCAATGTATAAGTCACCTTTTCTAACCCCTTCTTCATGTCAATGAGGTGAGCATTGCATTCCAAAAGAGGGCTGATCAATCGCTCAGGGGGATGACGTACTCCACTGATACTCTGTGTCAGTCACGATCATCCCCATTGACCTGAGCCTCCTACGTTCAGGTTTGTGGTTACGGCTGCCAGTGTACTCACACCTGTCGCTTCATCGCTTGCCTGTCGCCACAGGACATTGGCAGGTGATGAAGTTGAATTGGTGGTATGACAATAGTAACTAGCGCGGTGACTTTGTTTTAAGTGAGAAATAGTTATGCAGTTCGGCAACCTCACTCTCTCCCACAACACCATCTGAGTCCAGCTGCAGGACAACGCAGAGACGGCTGGAGACAGAGTTGAGTACAGTGGATGACCAGGACGTCCTAAGTGTCTCGTCCTGCTCTTAGCGCTCTAAGGTGCTTTACTGTAAATCGCTTTTCTGCCCGTTGACCAGCGCAAGTTGCCTAATTAAGTTTTCACATGCTAAGAAGGCAAATCTTAACTCAGCGTGGGTTTAAGACTCGTCGACTACCCTCGCCTGGTATAGCCGTCGAGTAGAGGCCGTTTTTCGGGATGTTGCCGCTGCACATGCTACAGCTTCTTGGACCCACAGGTGAGAGCTGAGTGCCATATGGGAAACAAAGGTGTGCGAGCTACCCCGAAGGGGCAAGAATGCTACCCGCAACTAGATGTGTAACCCTCTCCCTAGACATCCCATACACCCCACCCAGTTACCACCAGGTTAGATAAGCGCCAACAAGCAACCATAAAAAGAGCCACATGCTTTGAGCAACGAAGCTTCTCAACGTCTGTTACCTTCAAGGCATGTCAGAGAGACATTTTCGTGTGTGACTACAATCCATTCTGAAAACGGTAAATTGTCATACGTCATTATCAAAATATTGCCACAACATTGCACATTGATTATTTTGTTGTTTCAGTGTCATGACAAATTCAACATCCTGATCAAACTGGCATAATTATTTTGACATCTCGCGCAGCTAGCTACTTTTTTTTTAATAGGTTGATAATTCCTTGTGCCGCTGTTGTTTGTGACGCTGTTGGCAACTCCAACAAGTAGACAACCGTGTCTAACTGAGAAATTTTTATTGCTCTGGACACAGTCATTTTAACTAAATTTGACCATTGGATAGGATCATATACAATTTAGATATTGGTATTTGATATTGGTAATCATCCCTGAGTCTAGCAACGATGGGTTTAAAGACAACGCCATCCTTTTGTACAGTCTCTACTGGAACCTTGATGATATCATTAAGAACGAGTTTTGTTCTCGGCAAATATATTTTGTCTGCGAGTATATGTTGGTCGTTAACATAATGCCACTAGATTATCAGGAAGTTTTTCCTTGTGAATCTCAGATAATTTTACGCTGAAGTGCATCACGGAAGATTTCCTGGATATAACTGTTGGTCATCAGGGCGCCATAAGTTACATAAGTCTCTGAATTTACGTTACGCAGTATTTCACACTGAACTTTGTCAGATTGTAATCTGATCAACGATTTCAGTTGTTGTAGTTGTTCATCCTGTGATCGATTGTCGTACAAAACCTCTTCATATAGGTGATATAGTTGATCAACCATTCGTGTGATGAATCACACGTATACGGCGGAGGCTGTCCATGATCGCCACACATGATAATTGTAGTAGATTTTGGTAATAACCAGCAAGAAATGTCTGTAACATTTTTAATTCTGTACAATTCTCATCGCACATAATTATTCTCGGGATATATGTATCACTCGGGGGTCCATGCATCACCTCGGCATCTAAAGAAATTATTATACGTGCATGTGATGACACCAGGTTGTCTCAACTGTGTCAAGCCGGTGAGTTGGCGTCAAAACAATCGTGTCAGAGTTTATAACTAATTCTATCGCATTTGTTGTTTTACCTGAACCACTTTGACCATTGAGATAGACCGTGCTATGTCTTGTGATTGGATCATTTACTGATAGTGGTGATGACGGTGATGATAAATTGACATTAAAGTAAAAATTATCTAGCGTTTTAACGTCAACCGACTCTGAAAATATTTACGTCTCTGCTCATGAACCCAGTTGACACCTCTGATGTCTTCTTCGATAAATGGCACAAAAGAGATCCGTTTTACAACGACTAATATAAAATAATCCGTGGCGGCTCTAACAGCATCAATGGTAAATCTATTAATCTTCAATGATAGGTGTATTGATAAGTAGGAGAGCAGTTAAGATTTCAAGTGAGTAAATTGAAGAGAATTACCCTCATATTTACTAATGATAGTGCCAATAATTATTCAATATCGTGTTGTTGCTTTTCTCTATGACATCAATACACCTTCTGTCGCAGTGTCCTTGATGACAAATCTAATTCTGCTGCATCCATAATTAATCTTTCACAGTGACGTGATGTTGCTGATGTGAATTTGAAAATGATATATTCATCTTGTGCTACCAAACTTGTTTTTCTTTGTTGTACGAAATCATCGCAGATGTCACATTCAACGCTGTGATAATGTTAGCATCGAGCATGTATCGTAATAGCACTATTGCAGTCCAACTACACTGATTTTTTTTGCGCAAGTCGTTGAGACTGATACAGGTATACGGTTTATTAAAATGACGACCGAACCAGATTGGCATAACCGGATGAACACTCGAATGATTCAATATCGGCAAATCCAGTAAGATATATATTTGGTAATGGCCCGTTTATTGCAACTCTTTTAATTTCATGTGTTGGATGCCTGATTATTTCAAAATAACGATGACACTCGCCAAGTCCAAGAAGAGCCGCCGGATAAGCTGATATCAACTGAAAGCCGCCGTATCATAAGCTGTTATCAACGGAATATACATTTTGTTCCAAAGACTGCCATGACCAAATTATATACAGCTATGTGCGAAATTCTTTTGTATTTGGACGCCATGAATATTTTGTTGTGCGATGTGAGATGCAACAGACGCAATAGTAAAATAGTTAAAGAGTTAATCATCGTTGTCGCCGTCATATTTTGCCTCAATCTGTTTCATAGCACGTTGGAGTGATTCCTTCCGATAAAGAAGTCTAGATTGCAAAAGAAACTGATCAAGTGATTCGTCGTTGAGGCTATTTGTGGAAGCGTCTTCGAGGCCGCCACTGTAAAATAATCAGACCGATACAGAGTCGTTTTACTTATGTTGTGAATTTCCTCAAACATAAATCCGTTATTGTTCTTTCTTGTGGACATTTTGCCACAGACTCTGTCCACGCATGACAAGTATGATCAAATAATATTATTGGAACACCTTTGCTACGATAATTGCTATAGTCATATAAAATCTCATTTGTTATTGCTTTAACAATTATTGTAATCTTCAGCGTTTTTTGGAAGTTTGGCAACGTCAGTTATTTTAGCTCAATTAATAAGAGACTTTTCCCCGTAATTTGTTTTTGTTCTATTCTTGATTCTGTAATTTCCTTTCCTTGTTTTGAGTTTGTACAATGTTCTCTGACAACTTTGAGCAACGCAATTTAGCAATTTGTCATTGGAGCAAGAGCAGCTATATCTAGTTCATTCAAACGATAATTTGCATACACAACGACTGTAACAGGATACACGTTCTTTTAAAGTAGGTGCTGTCTGTCCGGATAAACGTTCCTAGTTTGGTATTTTTTGGCCAGGATAACGATTGATACTGATCTTAATTGTTTTAACGGATCCAGTGTATCAAGTATGATCCACTGTGATCCATCTGGTGTTTGTTGCTCAGCTTTACATTTTAACCTGAAAAATAGTTCTTGTTTTCCTGTAGATTTTGTATTATTTTATGAGCAAAATTTAATTCATTGTTGAATCAATACTTATTCCAGCACCATCAATTTAAACGTCGACCAAACATGATCATCACATCGCAGAAAAACTCATTCTTTTCATGTTTGATATGATCATGTAACTTTAACTCAAATGGTATTTGTTTTCTATCATCATTTGCTCGGTAAAAATCAAATTTTGTGTTGCTTCTAGTGATCTGATGTATTTGTTGATGAATTTAAATCATCTCTTGTTTTTGGTAATATGATTTCATTTCCGTTGAGATCCTCATATTGTTGCTGTAGTAATCTAGCTTTGTCCCACTTACTCATATGAGATTTATTAATATAATTTTTTAATTACCTTTCTTTTATCCAATTAGACTTTTACTTTTATCCCATTTGTGAGAAAATCATACAACAAATATCGTTGGTTGATAATAGGATTAGTTGTACAATGTGGCAAAAACAGTTGATTATTGTAAGATTCACATACAGTGTTAGAAACGGAAGCACTGGATCATTGCCATGTCTAAATTGTAGTGTTAGAGTTAAAGATAAGATACAATTATGTGTTGCTTGTGATGGAAAAGATACCGTGCGTTAAAAAGATATTTGAGATAACAAATGCAGGCAGTAGCAGCAAGAAAGGAGGTTTGTAGCTCAAAACCCCTTTCTATAATTGATTTTGACTCAGAGACACACACCCCCCGTCCTCATCATCCAAAGAAATACGAGATCACTTTTTAGACCATCCCATCAGCCATCAGCTGCACCTAATGTGTCGGCGGTGTGGTTTATTTTATTTTGAAATCCTTTGCACTTTAAATTTAGATAATAAAAAATGTCGGGTTAATTTATAAAGTTTAGATAAAATTACGTTTGTTGGATTATTTTTTAATGTTTAGATAAGTTATATTTGATAGAGTATTGTATATCTCATCACCAGTCAGCGTTTCAACTGTTGAAATTAAAAGTATTTCATCGTTACTGTTGTAGAGACTAATCGTTACTCTACCACTAACACAACGACGAGACTCAAACAAATCTTTTATATGTGGTTTATTAAGTGAATATTTTTTGTCAACAAAATAAACTTTTTGATCAATGAAGGTCGATGATGATTTTGGTATATTTATGTTGCCTAATAGAACTACGAAAATTATCAAATTATTTCGACAATTCACTAATTTTGCAAGATAATCACTATCACCAGACTTAATCTGGTGATAGTGATTTAGTCTGCTTTGTCAAAAATTCACTTCCATGGAAACATATTCTAGATGTTTCATTTTTAAATTCGAATGTGAGCGATTTACCATCTTCCAACAGATGTTTGATTTTGCTGCTGTTGCAATTTCAATTCAAAAGAACCAAAAAGTTACACGATGGTTTTCCAAATCAATTTTTTTAAGTATCTCGGTATGTACTAAAATGACAAACAAATCATATTTAAAATGCTAGTGAGCGAATAGAACGGTAAATATTAAAGTGTACGCGAACGAAATTTTACCAATTATACGTGGAAGAAACTTAAATTTGATCCAATTATTGTTAACAGCTCTCTAGAGATAATCAAAATCTTGAAAATGAAATTGATAATTTCAATGATGTTGAGCGAGAAAAGACTTTCGAACAAGTTAAATTGGAAGAAAGGATTGATTCTTCTACGACATAAGTGATGAAGATGATTTTACACTTCCATCGCTCCAACGCTCTAGACAATTGTCATTGCAAATTTATTATAATGAAATCGAGAAAATGATCACGAAACCATACGAAAATATAATGTTAAAAGTTGCTGCTGTTATTGGTCTTTTTACAATTGAACGAGACAGACTCCGAAAATTAATGCTAATAAATTTCGCAGTCGCATACGCAATTGTAAGACAAGATTTTATCCTAAAAAATTTCACTTTGGATCAAATAAGCTTGGTACTCGGATTTAATGATGAAACAGAACGAGAATACGGTAATTAGATAAATAAAACAGATCTCTATGAACGTGAGGTAGAAAACACGTTTCATTCCTACAGTTGGTTTAAAAATGAGATATTAAAATATCAACGATAAATATTAATTCGTCAGATGTTTATGACTAGCACAGAGATTTATAGGTGATCCGAACAATAATAAGTTTCGAGATTTTCTTGATTTGATGTTGAATAAAAATTGTAAACAAATATTGCATAATGAAAAAGCAGGTCATCGATATCAATCATATTTCAGATGAAATTCCAAAAAAAGATGTGGACGCACTAATGCGGTATTACATATTTTATCATTAAAAAACATTGGTGTGTAAAACAACAAATACTATAGCAAAATACTTCGAGTAATATCATACTTACTGCTGATAATGACTGGTTCTGGTATAATTTCGATTGGAGCATCATTGAACCTGTTTTTGCTAATAATATCAGATGAAAGTGTTTCTCTTAAAACAGCGTGTAAAAAAATTCAGCCTCGATTTGAGACTAAAGAATATGCTTGTAAAACAGCAGGTATCACCTATAAAAAAAATTGCTAGATCAAATACGATCTTATTTGCGAGATGTAAAATATGATATGGACGATTTAATATGCGAGTTTCGTACTATTGACATTATGTTAACAGATATTCTACCAATGCAAGTTAGCAGGTATGAAAAAGATTGTCAAAAACGTATGATGATGATAGAATAATACGTTTCTATCTAAATATGAAGTGTAAAGCACTTCCAAATAAAATAAACCCCACACATTAAATGCAGATGATGAAGTGGTCGAAAAATGTAAGTTTTCGTACTTGTTTTTAATGACGAAGTCTCCGAGTCGAAATCAATTAGAGAAAAGGGGTCTTGAGCTAGAAATCACCTTTTTATCTACTACTCTTACGACGATGTTAAAAAAAATCAACAAGATTATATTGATCGCTATTATTAAAAAATTACAAAATAGATAAATCAAAAACTAAAAGCAATACTTATCTCAACAATACCGGAGACAACAATATAATAGCTGAAATAAAAATTGAGAACACCGACTATGACAAAAGGAATACAATATGTTAACAAAAATTGAGAACAAAAATGATGTGTTTGGAAGACACCAGATCTGTGCTAATTGCTAATCATGCTATTCGAAATTATAAGAATAAAAAATCAGTGGAAATATTAGCAATATTGTATATCTCAGGATTGGTATTTATTTTGATGGTAAAATAAACGAACGATTATTTTCACCAATTTGTATATTTAGAGTTTTAATGGAGTGATAGGAAATGGACTGATTGTTAATCACATTATTCCAAGCAAGCAAGATAACAGATTTGATAACATATACACAGAGCGAAAACTTGAAATACAGGAATATAGGTAAATGGAAAAAGCACCTAAGCCAATTAAATCAACTAATTTAGTTAAAGGCTAAATAAAAGAGTTATTATCACTGTATGCTGCTGGTAAATTGTTTGGCATTAACACAATTTCAGACCAATTTGCAGGAAAAAAAAACGTATTTAACTCTACCTCATCAAGGAATCTCAATCAAAAATAAACTTCGAGTACAACAATCAATGACACACAATTATATTAACCCCTCGCAATTGTTTTGTCACAATATAGTTAACCAGGTCGACAAAATAAACCTTGTTAGTTTGATCAAAAAATATCATCGAAGCTAAGAAATTGACCAACGACAGATTACAAGTTTTTCTTACAACAATTGGTCACCGAAATGGAACCTTTACGTCATTTTCACCCCCTCTCCTTGTTTTGTTATAATTTGTTGAGATTCTGACTAAGAAATCAAACAAAATAGTACATAAAAATATCATGAGTGTCACATATAGTTTATGTTACTATTCGTTGGTCTTTCCAATGGTTCCATGTATTTTTGCGTCATTGTTTTTCACCCATGTCTGATGCTCCTTAAGTCGATTGATCCCTTGTGCTGCTCGGCTTTTTCATACGGACCTGTTTATCAGAGACCATCAACATCTTTACAGAACAGATTACTGCAAGAACTCTTAGTGCATCCATAATATGCATTAATGAATTGGGCATTAGAGTTACTTTCAGATTGCAAGTACGCTTTTTGGTAACTGACCCATGATAGTAGTTGCTAAGGTCACTAATTATAATTGTAACCATATTTGGTTTTATATGTCTCCTCTGCATGAGTTCGCTGCAACTCTGGTAGGTATGTTCATCAAGTCTGTCACTCCAAAAGATTCATAATGTGCTTTCCATTATATTTATTGATGCTATTACGCAGAGAATCTGCGCCAAAGTCTACTATCATAGTTCTTTTAATGCCTACTTAGTCGGTTATGGTTTAGTTTCGAATGTGTAACAGGTCCCGAGGGTCATATGAAAGTAACTTTCATAACTCTCTACTGATGTTTAAATTGATTAATATAGAATATAAAATCTCCTGTTGGGACAATCTAAGTCATATTAATATAAATATATTGTATTTATTTCAATGGTCAATAATTTCATTATATCTTTTTGGTTTATTTATTCCTTAGGCTGGAAACTGGTCGGATATACCAGACACTCTTGGCAGAAATTTGAGGATAGAACTTCCGAAAACACAAGAAGATCCCGAGAAGAAGTCACCAAACAGGACAAGGATCATTACTACTAAACTCGTAATAACAATTTTCTAAACTAACATCAGCTAAATGAATAGCTACGTTTATGTGGTCTTACTAAGACTCCTTTTATGATCTGTAATTGAATATAATTTTACCTTTAATGTTAGGAACCCTACAGGGGAGACGTGACGAGGTGCCATTACTTTTGATATCCATCTTACACATTTTGTTACGTGTCTAGGCTTTTACTAAACGTAAAAGAGTGAAGACAGCAAGCATTGCAAA
>QKMX01368948.1:19158-30141 GCA_003401595.1 Venustaconcha ellipsiformis | reverse complement strand
AGACGACTGGTCTGAGAAGACTAGACTAAGACTAGAAAAGTGCGGTTAGCAGAACAGCTAGATTTCTGTAACATGGGTGAAAAATAGTGTGCTGTTGAACAATGTCATGATGCCGTTGTTAACTAATCCTATCGTGATTACGTGGGCACAAGCATTACGGTTGTTCTCAAGCACAAGTTTACCCTCAGTATGAAAGAAAACTTCACACGGAAGAAAAAGAAACAGACGTGTCCTGCTCTTGTAATTCTATTTTATCCGTATTTGGTCCTTAACTGTTTACGAACTATACTGGATGCTGCGATCTACCATCATATGTGTGCCCATTGCAAATTCATGATCGGGTAAATCTTATACATTGTAAGTTTCGTGAAATACCATTTATGTCACGTCCACAATCATAATCCGCTTCCCATTACCAAATCTGAAATCCTTAGTTTGAACCAAACGTGGTTGAGAGGGTTTATAGATGATTTTACCAACAGGACTGACATTGTTGCCGTTGATTATAGTGTAATTAGCTTTTGTTGTTGAGCCACTAATCGCCGTAATGGATCTCGAAGTTTCAACCGAGCCTAAGCAGCGCTTTTGATGCTATCACCAACATTTATTGCAAATTCTTTGACAATCAGTGCATTGAGAACCTTTGATGCATGTGTGGATAATAGCCAGACAAAATCATCAAGACAATTTACGTAGAATGTCACATAAAAGTGATTATCGAGTTAACATTACGCACAGATATTACACGTACATGTACGCCTGTCAATGTATCAAATATCATGTCGATCGACCATGCACAGTTGTATCGTTAAAGTTTCCCAGCCGAGACCCAACGAGTGCCCTGTCTAGTCAACAAATGTGAAATGAAGGTGCGTAACCTGGGGGTTGTGGTATGGAAACTATACGGGTGTCGTGAGAATAATCGAGAGTTGATCACCCGGGTGCGCATTTGAGGAAATCCAAAATATAATGCAATCCTGTGCGGGATTGACCACGCATCAATTGGTGCAGAGATGTTATGTTTGCATCGAAACGAGGTATATATCAGTACCAAGAGTTTCCTCAAAAATCATCATCGGTGTTATATACATAATCGATGTCTCCAATGAATTCGTGCATTAACAAGCGAAATATTTCCAGGTCTTTAATTTTGTTAGTGAGCAACAAATAGATGTGCATTCATTTTTTACTTCTGGTGTGTTGTTTTCAGACGTTCCACAAGTTTGTAGACCAGTTGCTGGTCACATGGTCCACTCAGATCTTCTCTTTCATGTAGTCTTAAAGTACAAACTTCTCGTAGCTTTTCAAGTTATTGCAACAAAGGGTCAGGTGAATATGTTAATTCAGGCGTACATGGACGTCCAAATAGGGTTTTAGTGAGCTTGTAGTTTCTTGTGAAGGCTAGGATGATTAGCAGGAGAGTGTGTTTTATTATAACACATGACGAGTTGGGCGTCTGGCTTGTAATGACACACCCTGAGCCGGTTTATGTCGTGCACTGATACATGTAATGATTTATGCCGAACTGGATGGCCGGGGAGTCTGACTTGTAATGACACATATCGAACTGGGGATATGGCTTGTAATAAGATATTCTGATATTGGTGTCTGGCTTGTACATTCACGTTTAGAGTTTTTGAAGAGTTCGGTTGCACCTGTTTTTCCGGATCTTCTTCAAGTTTTACCCGGGAAGGTATTGGAATTAAAGTGCTTTGGTTGAGATTTGTTTGATTTTTCGAGTTCAGATGAACGTTCTTGCTGCCTTCGTAATTATGTTTTTTTTTTCTTGGTTCCAAGGCTGGTTCTATAAATTTTGGCCACAATTTCTCGACTCATTTTTCGCTTACAAAGTCACTGCATATTTTTGTAAACAATTTCCACGCATTATCACTAAATTGTTTGAATCCAGTATGCTTCCTGAATATGTACCACCCGATACTTACACCATAACTCAAGTTCGTTGTGAGGAAATCACACTGATTAATTGTGACTTCTGCAAACATATTTTTAAACTCATCCTGTCATTTGCAGACGACACACTAGGTCCAATGAATATTTGCAAGACCATATGCATCAACCTCACGAAATAACAGCATCTTGCAGTTGTCCCGGATCACTCTGGGCATATCTGCGTATTGTTGTGTCATATGGACCACTTCTGTGCTTTTGTGCAAGGCACCGGGAAATATTATTACGGGGGGTGTCTTGCTTGTCAAGCATGTCGTTCTACATGACACGGGTATTGTGCTCCTGGTCAGATTTGTTAATCTCAGGGACTTCATCGGTCGTGGAAAAGTACTCAGTGGTAGACGACGAAAATGTTGGTGGACGACGCAAACGCCTCCAAGAAAATCCCTGGTTATGTCACAACACGATCGATCAACCGCTGATGATGCAATGACGTACAATCGATCTCACGTTAACAGTCGCATTATATGATTCAAGAAAAGTAACGTTTTTTGGATCCTACCTGTCTAATAAACAGCACACCAACTGAATTCGGAAACATGGAACCAATTTCATCAGATCCACGGTTGGGTGGTCAAAGCCTCTACTCACTCAGTGCTTCTATCGATGCATTTACGAGTTTGGTCCTAACTGATATGCCCGGGGAAACCTATGCGCTACAATCTGGCGCCATATGACGAACAAGCACGATACTTCTCTGAGGTCCAATAGTCAAATATGGCATTTGTGTGAGATGTATTATTTTGTGACGTCATCCGGAGAAATCCACCACATGCTGTCTAACGGTGACAAACTTAGTTTTTACAATGGTACACCCTTTACTATCTTGCCTATACCGGATAAGGTTGGTCGCATGTTCTAACTCGCGTCTCCCACAAAACAGTCCAAAGACATGTCGGGCCTGATGTCGTTTGTGACAACGGCCCTGGGGAACTCTTGTCGCCTTCTTAATTATTTTCCTGATCCAACCATGATTGAATACATTTTGGTGTGCAGTCCCATGTATACCTTAATAAGCGTACCTGCACATTTTATCTGTTTATATCTCTTGCTGTGTACGGCAATGAGGCCGACATCAATTAATATTCTCGACCCAATTGCTGGATCGGCAATCGATCGGTGAAGATTTTCTTCATCGATGTCAAGATCCATACGGTAATATTCTCGAGACACAGAATTATATGAGTCATGAGCAGATTGTATGCTTGAGCCAATCGGTGACTCGACATGGATATACCTCCAAGATATGGCTCGTTCCATTAAATAGATGCTGTTCAATGTCGGTCGGCAGCTCCAACTCTACGTGGCAATGAAAAGTTTTGTGATGATTATGAAAATAACACGCATATCAGTATCACTGAACGCCTCAAAGACGTCAGAGAGCAAGAGCATTTTAGTGCACATATAAAGATCATGATAGTCACCGAGATTTCTACTACCATGAGCATGTATTCGTTATCATAAATACTTCTCAATACAGCGATAAATACAAAGCCTCAGTCGGTGGTAACGGATTTCCAGTGAAAACCTCCTGATCACTCATGTACTTGTACGGGCATATTCCTTTTCGCGTAAGCAAGGCGAACGTTTCAAACTCATCACGGGAATCTCCACAGTACCGATAACTAGTCATAAAGTGATCGTTACCATTCTCTGCTTGGTTGTCAACAAGCAAATAGACTGTAGCTGGCCCAGTCGGATTGTCATATATTTTTTTCCGTATTGTTAGAAATAACACTTATGTTCGTGTTTGATGCTCTCGTAACCCTTTGCATTAACAAGTAGCCATAATACCTGCTAAGAGTATCAAACTCCATTGGAATTCTTATTTTGTGTGTGCTAATTAACAAATTTTAAATTGCATGGGCTGTGTGCGATTCCTCGATATGCGTCTACTACTGCTCAAGCACTTTCATTGGTGGACGACTAAAAACATCTTCAAGGGTCCATTATGAATCTTAGCAGGAGAAAACGCATGTTTGTTATAATAATGTTTACGGGCGTGAAAACCCTCCGTTGTATCCAGTCGCTATAACCTTCAGCGATTTAGTAAACTCATTAACTGAATCCTTGCCACTGTAGCACTTTGGCGACTCAGTTGTTCTATTACAATTGACAACAGTGCACCAAAACCCGCATGGGTCTTTATTTGCAGCTTCCGTTGTATATGATTTAGAGGATCGTCCACGGAAACATTCAAGCATTCGATAATAAATAAAATATGATACTTTCTTCTTCCGTTGTATCACGCTGATTCTCAAATTTTATCATTGCTTGGTTCTGGTATGATTGTATGCTGTGGTTTGTCACTGCTTCTGCCCAAGTAAAAGTCAAGATCGTCAAGGAACTGTTGCGTGTTGAATTCATTTAGACAGCGTTGATATTGAAATTTTGTTCATGCTATTTGCTTTGCTGACAAGCCATTTGGGGAGAATCTTATATCCACGCATGGTAGAACCGTTTAATAATCCGTTCATGTTGGTCAATATTAATTTATCAATTCTAAATCGAATATACGTGAGAACTATGGACACTCGAATCGGATAAAAGCTTTAAGGTTTGTTCCAAGTAATCACATTAACTGTGATATCAAGGTTGAGTCATTCAGACATATTACCAAACTTGAGTTAACACCGGCGTTTGTTTGTATTTTCTATCTGGTCTGTATGATCGCTGGCTGGATGCATTGAAAATAAGCTCGCCCATTCAAAACATCGGTTGTCGTAGTTTTTACACATCTATTACTGTCCACGGTGTAATACACTTTGGTCTTGGAATAAAACCTAACCGCTGACAGGCTTTTAAGGGGAAACATGAAGCTGAACTTTCAAATATCTGGAGGGCATCCATCCTATGCCTCGTCTTTGATCTTTGCATAACCTTTGTTGATTTCACCACTGATGGACTTGTGTCTCTATAACTTAACGTTAAACAGGCAACCACTATGAATCTACTGTTATTACGTTATAGTTAAGTGCACACACTCATTTGGTTCAGTAGCCTGGTATAGCTGAGAAAAAGGTCCACCTTGAATCCGGACTGTAATCCATTTTCGACACGTTGATATAATCTCCAAACGCATATTAGAAGAGAAGCTTCAAGGTGTCTCTGCTTGCTTCGAATGATAACTGGGTATCTTAAAAATCACGAGAGCACTTATGTAACTTCAATACTGGAACTTTGATTATTTAAGGACCATGCACAATAGCGTCGTCAACAATAGTGCGTGCAATACGAAAACAGTTTTATTCATCAGCGTAGAAACGTGCAATTTCATCTGCCTAGCCTGTTTAGGAATCTTAATACGTAACTGTGCTGCTATTACGAAGCTGCAGCGCAGTCGGACGCGTATGCTCTGGAAGAAGTCCTAATAATGCAATTAACCTGCCTATACCGTACCTTTCAGTACCATTATTTCACTTTCTCACGCTGATCGTTTGAGTTCGTTTACATTTGCTGACGCAATCTTTATTGGTTCATCTGGTGCATTGCTGTCTGACAACCATATGTGGTTCATCTGCGAGTCATGTATGCCTTTCTTATATTGCATGATATATTTAGTCGACGCTCTTGCTCGAATTGCTTAAGTTAATTTTACCGTTGGAATGTCCGTAAATAAGGAAACATCTTTGTTTAATTGCTTATTTACCAATAACCGTTTTTTTTTATATAAAATAAGCATTCGCTTTAATACATGACAATATCATAGGCGATTCCTGAACGGTATCATCGGTCTATTCCTTCGTGTTCGCGTTGGTAAGTCTACAATGTCGCTCACGAAACTACTTGGCGGCAGATCGGCATGATTGGCAAAGCTCGTAATATGACTTGACTTCGATACCATATTGTATGACATGGTCTTGCAGCCTGGCAAGCACGTAATGAAAGCAAGTGATATTTACAGTATTCGTAATGACATGTTCTGTTGAAAAGCTCCGGTTTTTCAAAGTATACACTGTGGCATCGTTTGCATACCGTTACCATTGAACTTCTTATATACACAAGCGGAATGTGTTCATTAATATGAAATACTGTTCATTTATCCTGAATTCAGTTTTTGGTTGCTTCTTCCTAAATCCTTCATTTGATCTCCTCGCGTGCATACGTTCGGATCTGGACCTGGAGTAAATAATCTAGAATTTGACGGAATCCATGAAACGAAATACAATATTTTTATGTTGTATTAATTTGAACTTGTAAATCGGGCTTTTGTAAATAAACATTCTTGCTCTTTCTGGGATCATAAAATTCGCTTTCAATGCTAGATAAAAAAAAAAATTTCAAGTCTGTCGCATCCCAAATACGAATAAATGATCCTTCAATTCAAATCCAGTCTGACTTTGTACGTTTCTATCCAACAATTTCAAACGTGCTGAAATGTTTGTATATCTCATTTATGACTCTTGCTCCGTTACATTTGCAAATGGCTTCGGAAAATTTATCCCTCTGGCTGCGCTTTTTCGTTTCTGCGGCGTTGTATATAAATTTGAATATCTCATGAAAGTTGGGTAAGGTTGGCATTGATATATACTGAAGGTATTTGTTTTCTAACTGATTTGCCCAATGCAGTCATCTTCACTGACTTAACGTTTGTTGCTGACTTCGCTGGGCGTTAAGATATCTTCACTTTCTTCGATGGACGACTGAGTCAACATCAACGACTTAAATATTTTGTACGACATCAATCTTTTCACCCTTTTTATTATATTGTTCGCTATGTTTTCATCCTGGCTTCTTCAACATGATCCCTAACCTTGTTAATTTTATAAGGTGCTCCGGATAATTATTTGAAATGTTATAAATCTCCTTTGATCCTATTTGACAAATCGATAAGAAACATTCAAGAATACAGCGATTCAAACGCACACTTGATATGGTAATTGAATTCCTGCATTAGATGCAGATACAAAAGCGTCAAACATATGACGTCTAATGACATTATATAGTAGTCCACTGCGATCCCCTAATATGTTTCATGTATTTGTTTTTGACCTATCTGTGTCTGTGATTAGGAGCATAATGGACGAGTATGTGATCCCGCTTACCCATCACGGCTTCCCAACTATTGAACCACTGACACAACCTCCACGTAGATTAATGCGGACTTGAAAGGCGATGCATTTACGGGGATAAATGCGTGTGCACAGCGGGTAAATGAAATGTTATGGGTAACTAGATGGAGTTCTTCGTTAAAAGACGTGATCGCCAAGTGAGGTCTCAAACGTCAATTATGATACTACTACATAACTTTTATAAAATCGACCTCGTTCTTGTCATAATATTAATAATAATTCGTTAAACAATCCACACCTGTTTTTATGGCTATGAAAGATCGCCATGAAGGTGGCAAAAGCATAGTTCACGAACAGGTGCTTTCTCCTTTGTGCTAATAATTTTCATGTTTAACAACTTTGAAAGCCCTGTAATATCTTTACTAAAAGTAATACATGAAATTATTTCCGACCACTGATCCTTACACATATCGAAACCGAGATCAATCACGGATTGAACGACTTGTCGAACAAGCATAAAATTGGTAGGGAACGAAAGATATGCTAAACTTGAATTTTGACAAGTATCTTCAGATGGTGTTGGTGAAGTGCATCAAACTCTCCATGGAAAGGTTTAAGAATTATGTTTTCCATTATTTCTATATATTTTCAGTTCTTTGACGGTATCATCGTGATCTGTTCATTTGTACTGGATCTTGTGTTCATCAAGGATCTGACGTCATACCAAATAGAGGACTTTGTGTTCATATTGACGTTCCTGATACCATGGAGAGTCATTCGAGTAGCTAATAGTAAGTGTTTGTATAATCCTGTGTTGCTCTCACAGAGGTATAAATGCTTATTTACACCAATAACAGGATACAAATTTTCAAAAATTCTGCGTATGAAGATTGGTTTGGAAATGAGATTTAGTATTCACAGAAGTGTTGTGTACTTGAACAAAAAAAAATGCCCATGCTGTTTTTAATAGAATGTTTATAAAATAGTCATGATTGATGAGGAAATATACCCCAAACTGCATCACATATGCGTTTTGGCAAACTCAATGGAGAGGCTACAAAGCATCAGAGTGACTTTCGGGGTGATTCTGCACCACCACGAATGTAGTTATATACAATTAACATAGGGTTTTGTTCCCGTCCGCTTATTACACCTGTTTTAACTTTGCATTCAGGTAATTTTCCCAGATTTTATTGTTTGATGCGTCATGTATCTTTGCTTGTGAGTGAGTTTTGGCAACAGAAAAGTAGTTGATTGTGGCGGGACACCTGTATCTCCAACAAATTTTCCAGTAGCGATCTTCCTGGAAAATGTCTATTTGCGATTCTTGATTTACCTTTGCCTCATGTGGTATCTCAGTGGTTAACGTGCCGGACTCAAGACCGAAATGATTTGGATTCGATACCTATCATTGGTCCAACTTGGGTCGAATTCCATTCCTTGAACAAGTCACCTTATTCCAATTGTGGGGGCACTAAATAACCTTCTTGTGTTGCTGTGCAAGTACATGCTAGGCCTCATGCATGGAAGATTCGTCTAAGATTAGAACTTACGAGATGATAGCATCAAAAGGACTGGCATCCATTTTTCATGCATGAAATTAGCCACATAGTCATTTTGACATATGGCGAGATATAGATTCCTACGATAGACAGCGTTTATTACCTGTATTATGCGGCGTTTGTCTGGGAAATAACTTACTGTCTTGTTTTGACTTTGGATACTGAGACGGTCGGAGAGAGTGGCAGTGTTTGCTAGGGTGAATTGGTATGCGGAATTCGAGTGATCTTTCATGTAGAGACTATCCCAAGAAGAAACTTTGGTATAATATTCTTCATCGGCAAAACGATAATGTTCATTACAGTATTTTATGGAATAAATCAATGTTGTGGTCTTCGTATCTAAAGTCATCAAACAACACATAATAAGCAAAGTTTAGTGAAGAAATGTCATTACAATTAAAAAGCTTCACCGAAGGCCATACGATTTCCTAGTTTTTATCATCATCTGAAAAGAGCGATATTATTTCTAATGGCTTTAAGAAGCACTCCGGTTATTTTGATCTGCTCTAATTGATAAATTATAAATTATATTTTATTTTAAAGGATATTACTACCAATGTATAAATGGTTTCTCCTAGTTAAAGCTAATCGAACATGAAAGGATTTTGTATTGGGACTAAAACCATTGAAAGTGAAGTAGACTCGACTGGTCTTGTCCCCTGTTGCATACAATTTTCGGGGTGGTTTCCATTCTCCTGGTTCTTTTGAGTTGATTTTGTATTAAACTAGAGAGACACTGATCTAAGGAAATCGATATCTTTCTGCAGTCTTTGAATATTGCAGATATGAAAATGAGATCTGCCTAACACAGTCTGACGTGTACTATCATGCCTTTATCGTATTTGCGTTTTAATGCGGTTTGTCAGGTCTGGTTCTCAAGAGAATTATTTCGTGGATGTCAATATCTACATCCCGTTATTGCAGAGAAAAAAAAACCGTACACAATAAAGAAAAATCTTGCAGCAAAAATGCTGACTGAAGATTTTGCATCAGACACAAGATCATTAAACAGCCGCTCTTCATTAGTTTATGGATATTTCTTGGATTTTAACCACCTAGAAAAGCTTTAGAAAAATAAGTATACAAGATGTGCTCTCGTTTTTCAGTGAAAAAGGTGAAGATGTAATTGCATCAAAGCTGCTTTTTATGCAAGTGACCTGAACCAGACTTTAAATAATACACTGTAAAATGAAATAGAAATATAGACCTTTAATTAATCAAATTGTTAAACATCAGACGAAAGTCTGCTAAAAACTTGCGATTAAAATATATCTGATTCTATTATTGAGATCATATGTCTCTGTGGCCACTATTGAGAGCATAATGTTTAGAAGTTATAATTAAGAACCAAATATCGCTGAAGCTGAAGCTAAAACTCATACAATTTTATCCTTAGCTTCCTAGCTTCGCAACAGTTTAGCTTAACCTCTGAAATATTATGAGACGTTAAAACACGGATTGCTAACGATAGAGTCTCGATTAAACGTCTGGGTAACCTTTACTAGAAAAGCTTTATGACTTCCTGCCTTAGTGATCAGACTTGAGTTTTCTTTGGATTTTTATCGTGGCATTCTGTTGTATCGTATGAGAATTTCAGTAAGTAACAATATCGTCAAAGCATATCGAGTTTTAAAAATATAAAAAGTTTCAAAATGTTTTATCTTGCCAAGGACTGCTTGGATGAATATCAGATTACAGCGTTTAAATTATTAAAAGTCCGTAATAGTCTTCCTTAACTAAAGACAAAAGTCCGTAATAGTCTTTCTTGACAGTAATTTAGTCATAGCTGAATTCAGATGCAATCTTTTTTAAGTCATTGGTATACCATGCAAATACAAAAACTTTAAAAGCACTTATATACAATTCGGATTCAAAACTTAACTTATTATAAACTATTTAAACATGTGAACTAGTCTAAACTGTCAGGAGTAAGTTATGCTGAATATAAATTTCAGTATAATGAACATTTGGTAATTCTGTCAAGTAAAATTGCCGTATTCGAATAGCGATATAATAATGTTGCCTTGTTGTATAGTGTACCGAGTTCTGACTATCAAGGACGGAATATCTCTATACATAGGGATATATGATAATATCTCGATACATAGCGATATATTATAAATATCTAGATAATCGGGATACATGATAATTTTTCAGGCCTCATTGTGTCTGTGAGGGACCATGAACACTTCCAGATAAAATTGATCTACAAGCAGAAGAAAAATGCCACATCTCAGCTGCGACAAAATAAAATCAAAGAAGCGGCATTACAGGTACACTGTAATTATTTTCTTATTACTATTTTCTTTTTATTCTCTTTCCATATTTGATTATGAATATATTTTCTGTTCTTACGAGTTTCTTTTGATGCCCCCCCCCTTCATTGGATTTTTAGGTGGTTGTCCATGAAATCTCCTTTATTCCATTTTTAGGTGGTTGTC
>QKMX01368874.1:23592-35533 GCA_003401595.1 Venustaconcha ellipsiformis | reverse complement strand
AGTGCAGTAAAGCATGTTACCCTTGGAGAATGTCCCAGACTAACGTTGTGTGTCACATATAAATAGGTATGGGCGTGTCACATATTACTCTAGGTATGGTGTAACTGTAAATTGTTACATATGGATAGGTGAATATGCTCAGCAGAATGCTATAAAATGCAAAAATCATTAGATCATAATGAACGAATTTCATAGGCATCACATTTATTATTAACTATCCTTTGGCTTTGGATGTTTTGTCATAAGATATGGGAATATTAGTGTATTTATAACAGCATTTTGTCAAACAGTGAAGGATTATATCATTCAAAACTGGCAAGATAAAATCACACGGTCATCACAATGTATGTACATTACTCCTTTCATCAGCTGTGCACTGATAACTCACGAACCCGCTCTTAAGGCGGGGTCAGGCATGGATCTAACTTTTCTTATTAAATAATACCCCAAACATTGGCCCCAATTTGTTCAATATGAATACAATTGTGGTAACTGAAACCATTTACTTTTGCTGTTTTATTGTCGAATATAGTGGTTAGTACCTGGAAATTTGAATCAAACTGTAACAGTAAATAACATATTGAGAAATGTTTTACCATACAACATCCTTAGTACACTATAAATAAGATATCAATGAAATTTGTATCAATCAAAATGTCACTAGCGTCAAGTGAAATTAATGTTTTAGTTCTCATTTAGTTCAGTTTAATTATAAACATAAATGCGTTATACCTACTTTGTAATCAAACATGCAATATGTCAATCTATCATAACGAATTTATGTGAGAAAGTAATTAAGTGTTGACCGTGTTTTGATATTTAACTTGAAGAAGTATTTGCTGCATTATTGCACTGAATTAAAAGCAGACTTGCTATGCATTATCACTAGAATTAAATCTTTGAGATCAAGCAAAAGTGGTGGAATAGAAGAAAAATTTAAAATGAATGCAAAATCCTACATGTGTAAAAGCTAGCGGTCACAGTCGTGTGCCAGGTCAACTAATTTCAACTGATCATTCCAACACTGTTATAAATATTGTGTACGTAATATAACTAAACTACCTTAAATTAGCTTGCTCATTCACAAATGCGATCAAAGATAGCAAGGCAACAAAGGGAAATTAATAGTTGGAGAAATGTAAGCTTTGTTTCGTAGATACTGTTTTTGAAAAAGTGAGTTTCAGAGTTTGTAGTTAACTTCAGATTGCTGAATTGGTTCTCAGAAATTTTTTCAAAGGCGAGCAGAAGCTTTGCTATTATACTTGTAATGAAATCAAGGCATCTATATTTTACTAATAGAGCAATGAAAGAAAGTTAAATTTCGTCGTTGAATGTTGTTTTACGAAATAAATATCCCTAGGTTTTGAAAAAGGGAATCTTGTTTGGTGAACTGAATCAAAAAACACAAAAGCAGAGGCATAATGCACAATATTTTTGCATACATGTAAACGTTGTTGAACCTTGTTGGAATAATGTTAACGATCTTGCAGAGGTTGGGCGTCTTGAAAGCAATTATTCAGAAAAAATGAAACACTTATAAAACTGCTTTATTGACAATTAATTACAACGTGATTATGTAATGAACATCTGTCATTAGGCAACCCAGTTAAACCCTCTCCCTCCAGTTTTATTTTTTTTATGGCAAAAGTTCTTAGTTTTAAGAAAAAATTCATTCTCTCACTTGCAGTGCAGTCATTGTTTCTTGAATGAATGTACAACCTTGTTCATTTTCATGGTCATGTTTGTTTGAGTGGTCTTGTTTGAATGCACGACCCTCTGTGTGATCTACTTTGTGTGGTTGTTTCTGTCTGCAAGATCTGTTGTCTTTGTGTGGTTATGTTTGCTTACACAAACCTTTGTGCCAGTGTGGTTTTTATGTCATCTCAATTTTCTTTATCTGGTTAGTATCGTTAGTCCTGTTTGTCTTCATCATCTTGTTCATATGCATGATGTTAATCGTTTGCATCATAATGTTCATCAGATGTGTGTGGAAATATGGACTGGCATTCAGAATATTTCCAAGACAGACGCTTTTTATTGGTAGATGAGCTTCAGAATCACTTCCATAATAACAGATGTCATTGTCTTAGTCTTGTCTTCCTCTGTGTATGGTTCTTGTGTCTTGTTTGATGCAGTTTCATCTACTTTCAGTCTGCTACGATTAACATCACTTTTGCATCCCATAAGCTGCACTATTATTTGTTTAGCACTGTTTACATAATATATGATCTAATCCACAATGAACCAAGTTTACCTACTTTTTTTGTTTTCTTGTATTTTGAAGAAACACTTCATCAACTTCCTTATAAACAAAGTCTTTTACATGAACATCACGGCTTATCTTCCCGCAAATTTCATGCGTAATATTTTCATGACACAGTCAAGTGGAAACGAATCTATCCTCATCTGCAATGTGTTATTGTTGGTAATTATAGACTTAGGGAATTGTCTTCTGACGATGGAATATTCAACTGAGTTCAACTGATAACCTAGCTTTCCTTCTGTACATAATCTAAAATGGAACCTTCTTTGTAGACTTTGTTCTGCAATTTAGTAAGCAAATAACAAAAATAAAAATTTCCATGCCAATCATTGTACACTTCATTCATGAAATTAGTCGGCATTGAATAAAGCATGTTATTAAATCTTTCAGTTTGAACCCCTGTTTGTGGCTGAGAGGTGAAGACTATCATGTGGTTAGTAGCTATATCGCTGCAAAAGGACTAAATCAATTCTTTGAAAACGTTTCTTTCTTAATATGTAATGAAGACCTAAGAAATTCCTTAGTTACACACTATCTTAAACATTTCTTACCCATTATATATCTTTAACCTAAGCTGACACCCCCAATCTGATTCAAACTCAAGCACTTTAAGCTTTGAGGCTTATTATTGTGACAAAAATATACTTGTGCACTATCTTAGGAAAGCTTAAACCTTTATTGACCTTCAAAACTATGTCTAAATAAGACTTTTCTCAAGGTCAAATAATATGGGACAATCACTGTTGTCTTTGTGTCCTAAATTGTCAGGAGAGAAGAACTATTTAAGGAACTTAAGGCATGTTATATGTTAGAAACTAGATATATTCTAGAGAAGTTCTTTTATATGAGATTGAGTCAGTGCTTTTTTTTCTCAATATCATGTTGTTTTTGTTCTTTTTCTGCTGTCTTTTTCTTTTTCTGTTGGTGGGAACGGGGTGCTGTGATCATATTAACCTTTTCTAACTTCCGTGAATGTGCACCAATTTCAAAATACTTTACCAATTAGAGACAAATATTACTCTTTAAACCCATATAGATCGTTAATGTTCACTCTTGAGTATAATTAATTGGATTGTGCCTACTAGACTGGTTCTTTTTGATGTATACTCAAATGACAAATTTCTATGGTGTTTTGCGTGCCCAAGGTATTATATCCGTATGACCTTTTTGGAGGTTTAAGCATTTCACTGCCTTACATGCAACTGGTACAAGATGCTAAAATGGCGCCTTGCTTTAATTTTAAATTGAGGCCAATTAGAGTATATCAATTAAGTTAAAGCCTTGCAATCAAATGGTTTTAATTTTATAACATAACTGATTTATTATAAGCGCTCAAATCTGAGATCACTTTGTTAGATATCAACTCTCAGTGGCCAAGGTTGTGAGAGATAGAGCCTGATTAATGTCTGGTGCTTACACATGTGACTTCAGGGTGTCGGATAGACTTCAGCTGGCTAACATCTGACCGATTGAATTCCTGCTACAATTTAACATTAATTTAAGGTTAGTACGGTGACCAGACGTCTCTAGTATTTCAGCATTTATTTTATGCCAATCTTACCCATAGTCACAAAATAATGGCAAGTATATAATCACTTGGCAGTGTTTATACAATTAGTTATTTACGAGACCTGAAAATCAACCATAGTGCTTAGGTAGGTCCAAGGACCACACAGAACTTCAGAATATTTGAGGTCACTGGTCATTGATGGACTTTGTTTGGGTCTGATTTCAAACCTTTGGTTATATCCAACACCTCTTACATAAGATGTGGGCTGCGTAGTTCAGCCATAGAGGCGCTTGGACATCACTTTATAGTCATACTGTCCTGAGGTTAATAAAAAGCTCTTAGGTGAGTACAGGGAGTCCCATTTATGATTGGATGTAATTTATTATACCTATATTTATACCTACCATCATTTCAAAGCCTCTGGGTGACCCCAAATATATATAAAGAAATCTGTATTCAATTTGTTCTAGGGACTGCCTTCTGTGAAGCTATATAGTCCTTGAATGTTGGTTAGAGGTCTATGTGCTACAAGAAAATGACTCCTCACGCGTAAAATGTACATTGCAAGATATTGTTTATTTCAAAAAGAGCAATCTTTTTCTGAATATCATGCAATAAATTTGGTCCTCATATTCTCAGTATTGTCAGCGATACATAATACAACAATTTTAGGACACTAAAACGTCTTTTTTAACATAGTTTTCTGCAATAACCTAATGTCTAAATGGAGGTTTCCTCATGTCTCACTAAACACACAAATAATGAGCCCATCAGAATTTATTATAAATTCTGTGAAATCTTATTGATTCTAAAAAGTTTTGTTTGAAAGATTACATAGTTTAAAGAGTGAACAATGCGAATACCAAACCAATATTACAGTATCGTATTGATATTTTTTGTGTGGAAATAGCTGCAGTTCAGAAAAATAGTGAAGGTATACCGGTATTTCAAATTTTTAATGTTACTTTTTTTGAAGATGTCTGGGTTAATAGTAATTCTATGTAAACTAATTTGTCTTTGCTGTGGGATAAGTTAAAGTGCATGCATATGAAGCTACACAGTTAATTTTCTGACATGAGAGAAGAAATGCTTCTGCAAAATTACTGACGAATATTGTCAGTTGAAGGATATAGCATTTGAACTTCATGTGTAAAATGCTTTTACATTCAATGTATTTTAATTTTCAGTTAAAATGATGCACTATTTCACTATTATGCATTAGCATTTCTTTTGAGAGAACACGAGATAATATTGTTTATTTTTAATTTTGCTTTAGACGATGAAGGAAGAAGTATTAAGTGCGGACGCAACTTATGTGGACAAAATGAATTTCAAAGAAGTAACAGATATATTGAGAGGTCTTGACTTTCCAGATTCACTTAGTCTAGAAGATGGTAAACAACGTATAAAAGAGTATTTATTCCGTGGACAGCAGAGAGAATTGCTCAATCGAAAGGTACCTTTGATTAAGTAGTCAAAGCATGTCTCAAAGTCAGATAATGAACAATGAATCAAAGATGTGCTTCATTAAATACATCTTCTCTTTAGACTGAGAGGTGAATAACAGAAGTTATCTGATACAAGAATGTCTTAAACTTGGCTAGGAAGTATATACTTTTAATTAATTTTGTTTATATTTTGCAAGGTGGATTTTTTTATATCTCCATCACTCTGATTCACATATAATATCTCCGTATATAAAATGTCAAATTATCAAAAAATACTGTTACAGGATCTGTAATAGAGAGGTTCAGTTTTTTTGCAAGTGTACCTGTTGGCGACAACTTCAAGTAAAACTCCTTTTAGAGATCTTTGATAAGTCAAGCAATTATATATTGTCTCAAAGATGTTTAAAATTTTATATTAAGCAATTAGTCCCTCTAAAGTGAGAGAGATAACAGTTTACAAAAGTAATCCTCGTTTATTTGAACGCAACAAAATATAGATAATACTGCGCCCACCCCTCTACTTGGTGTCTGTATTGGTATCTTTAGAAGATTTAGATTTAAGTCTTAAACTCTGATTATGCTATAATGATCAAACTTGATCATTAAATGCATCTACGTTAGTATTGAACCCCTAAAATAAAAGCGGTAATGATGACATATATTTCACATCTACTGGCATAAGTTAAGATTTTGCATTGGCCTATAACCAGGTTTATAGGACCCTATGAGAGGATGAATCTTAATGAGTACTAAGCCCTCATTACAAAAGTAGGTCATTATGACCCATATTCATTCTTCACTGACTCGGGTTCAGTTTGAGTTACTGTTCATAATTTTTAGCATCTCTGTTAGTTTAGTACATTTACAAAAAATCGTTGTGGTTACTTTTTCACATTTTACTGATTTTTAAGTTTTTGCTTTTAGCTCATTGCTATATTAATCTTCGATCTACTGTATAATAGAGCTATATCTGTAATCATGAAACCTGGCAAGAGCAGCTTGATGAGAACTACTTCCTCGCCTCACTTAATACGAATGTCACTAACCCATATTTCTCACTTTATTGATTTTAGTTGAATGTATTTTGATTCACTATTCATGTTTTTATTATTAAACAATATGATTATTTACATCTCACTTGGTACAAAAAGGTATCTGTGACTTATATTTCATAGTTTAAACATACAAATGCTAGTCTCTTTCGATTAAGATTTTGCATTTTAACTTGTGACTACATGTGTTTTGGCATGCTGTGTACATACTGTGTTATCTAAAATCACAAAACTAGAGAACCATCTCAATAAACACTACCCACTCATTTCAATAGCAGATCATTGTGTCCTATCTTTTGTACTTCGAGGCTCAGTTGAATGTCGTGTTTCATGTTCATCTCTTAAATACTACATTCCTTCTGCTAAAAGATATGCATCACTGACTTTGTTGAAATGATGTGTTCAAAGTTCTTAGTTTGGTGCTGTTTATATTCCTATAATGAAAATGGATGCATTTCTGTTGCTACTACACCCTTTAAACCAAAGAAATTCAATGCGATGTGTATGGTATACCTTACTAACATGGGTCAAGTATTTGTGTTATGATAATATATATTTTCCCCTTCAAGACACACAAGCTCTCAGACTCCTATACACCTATATATCTATCCATCCATCTCTCTCTGTATATATATAAAATAATACATGTTTGACAACCATGAAATGGCCCATCAAGGTTTGTGTATAAATTGAATTATTTTGTCAACCAAGAACCCCCATCCCCACATAAAAATGTTTTATAAATCAAAAAATGAAAGAAAGCAAATAAGATAAAAGATGTATATCATCTACATATTTATTCATTTTGTACAAAATAAAGTAACAATTGGGTTTACATAATGGATATATGATCAATTTATTCTGTAGTAGTAAGAGTCAGTCATGGAGAGTAATAGCTCTGTTTAATGATACAGTAGACTTGAAAATGAAACTTTAATTAGTGGCCAGGTGTATACACGATTCACAAAGCACAATACTATACACAAACAATCAGCACAACTGTTTCTAAATTTTCCTGATCATATTAAAACATTATGATCACAATATTAAATTTGATTGTTTCATTATTTGGCCAGCTAATAAAATGTTTCTTTTCATCTAAACCATTGATTTATAAATCTATATGACAATTGATAAAGATGGATAGAGAAATTTGTAAATTGGCAAATCACTAATATATTAGAAAATGTACTTTGTTGCTTTTATGCAAAGGAAAATAATCAAATGCAAGTTCAAGGATTTATTGGTCCTCTAAAATAAATAAATATTGATAGCTTAAAATATATATTCTTTGCAAAGTATCGATGTATTCATGTACATAAAATTTGGCTTTTATGACTATTCATTTTAAATTATATTCCCAAAATGTTTACAGAATATAAATTAGAAGGATATAGAAAGATATATTTTAAAGATGTCCACCTTGTACAGATCTAGGATGGATACCCTAGAAATACTATTTAGTTTCTGAACACTGTAGCCAAATATTATGTAAGTAGTTTCATAAACATACCCTATGCTGAGTAATATTCTAATGATTCTATAAAGAAATTCAAGAAATTTACCGTTTTAGTCTCAGATCAACATATGTTTAAAACTTTGATTGAAACTTGTATCCTTTGCATGGATAATATTGCTAATAATGGCAAACATGTTGCTTTTATTGCAATATTTTAACACACACGGGGTTTAAGACAACCTCATTCCTGAGCGATTGTGAAAATAACACATGTGTCAGGCTGAATGACGTTGATGTTTCCTGTATTTCCAAGGACCTCAATGTAGCATTCACTGTCAACTGGAGGATTCTTAAACACACTAATACCACTAAAACTTTTACCTTTAGTTATCTAATGACCACTCATTATCGAGACTCTAATTTCAAGCTTGCATTGTTTTTATTGTTTCACATTTACATGATTTATAAGTATGCTTATTCAACACATAGACATGTGTTTCACACCATGCCATATAAGACATGACCCAAATACCTAATATACAGAAGTAGTCCAATCTCAAAATGGCCAGGTACTTTTATTTTAAAATATCCAGAGAATTTCTTAAGAAATTAGCGGTGGTACATTTTATGCAACTAATCCAGGCTACCATAAATTCATGTGTTCATTATGAAGTCTGTTCCTAGGCAGCGTAAACATGTAGGTCAGTGATCTGTGGGACGGAAGTCTGAATGAGGACCCAGGCATCAAAACACCAAGAAGAACTTGCTTTATAAGTATTACCAGGCTGGCATAACTTTACCAATCTAATTGAAAATGTACTTTAGGAAACATTCAGATTATTTCATGCTTATTTATTGTGCAAGGGAGTGGGTAGGAGGCCTGCGACCTCTCACCCAGATCAGCCTTAGTCCGATAAGTCAAACACTTAATCTGTTCTAATACTGATGGATGTTTTTGGGGTCTTATATAATATATTCATTATATCTTGCACCTGATATAAACATGTGCGTCCGGAACACATCGATGAACATTTAATGTACTTACCATATTTCTCATAGTTCATGATTTAGGTCCCCTTAAGATTCCATTTGGCAATATGTACAGATTAATTCCGGAGCAAGTCCTATGTTTGGCATTTTGTAAATGCATGTGGAATAACAAAGTTATATCACCTGTGGTTATTCCTAAGTTGATGGTCACATGCTCTGCTACATGAGATACAGGAACTAATTCGATGTGACTTCTACTCATTTGCTCGTTTGAAAGTTTCCATCGCAAACTTCTGGGATGCTGAAGTCGAGTGACATGACCAAAACAACAGAAAGATTCAAATGAGTGAATGAAAGGAAGTTGCATCAAATTAGTTGCTGTATCAGATGGAGCGGCAGTATATAGCCACAAAGTTAAAGATGCACACAGGAGGTATAGATTTACAAGTTGCCAAGAACATGATCTAGAAATATATTTTACAAGTCGCAGAAAGGTCCCTTCAGCTGACCATAACTCAAGAGCTGCGAGTAGGACTGGTAAGTGTGCAAAATTTACAATGATGTGTTGAGGACAATTTCTCAATGTAATGAATGGGTGACATCAGACGCAAAAACTGTCCATCATTGTCAACGCAGGTTTGGGAGGTGAGTTATCGGACCAGGTCTTCCTCTGCATAAGAAAAATAAATACAAAGTTGCGAGAAAAATGTAATTAGAACGTATTCACCCTACAGTGCATATCCTCTCTTCCCTTAAGAAAACACCAACATTTTTATATTTACAGATGCTTGACATGGTTCAGACGACAGTCAAGAAATATATGGATTTGAAGAAGAAGACAATGGATCTATACATCAAAATAAAGGACCCTATTGAAGAAATGCAGGACATAACGAACACACGGTTCTCTCTGGAGTTTGATACCGCAATAAAGATACTTGAGAACTTTTCAGATGAATTTGAAATTGTTGTCGTTGGTATGTTGTTCCTTAAACTCTCACACAAACATAGGAAAAGTAGACGTAGTTAAACTAGTTGTATGAATCCAAAATATCCAACAGAGATATCATGAAACACTAATATGTACATCAAACTTTGATGTATGACTGTTAAAAATGATATATGTTATGCATTTATAATGCATCAGATATTTGTTATAAACTCAATAAATATATTTTATAAAGGATGAATTTACTATTTCATTCAGAGTTAAATATGTATATTCTAATAAGTTTATCCCAAACATGTATAATAGCTATCGATCTCTAATAACAAATCAAATTTTTTTTTATATTGTTTATGGAATAAATCTTTTTACAAAACCATCCTTTTACAGGTGAGACAAGTGCAGGTAAAAGTACATTTCTAAATGTACTCCTGGGAAAGGACGTTTTGCCTTCGCATTACTTGCGCATGAGATCGTGTTTATGTCGATTACATAATAGTGTGGATACCGCATTAAAATTCAGAACAGACAATGGACCACTGAAGAAAATGACTCCAATAAAGGATCTTGATGAACTCAAGAAAACATTAACAGAACAATTGAATTCAGTCGACCAAGATGACAATTCTCTTGCAGTTATTGACATTTACTGGCCTATTCCATGGTTGCAGGTTAGTGTAATACTATGTTGGTTGATACAAGATATTAACAAGATGCTAACAGATAAAATGTCATATTATTTAGATGCTGATTACAATGGACATTCAGCAATAACTGCTGCAGATGGGATAGTATTAAGGTATTTCACCTTTGTCACTGGAATACATGTTTGTGAGCTTAATCTGTGTTCCATTTATTGTTTGAAGAGCAATGCCCTTGTTAAAATGCTTTCATTAGATATGAATGAATGCTTCTTGTAATGACCATCAACGAATGATGTAATTATGAACAAGTTGTCATTGAAAGGATTGAGCTCATTGCCACAAGTAAAAGGTTACACCACAATACACAATTTGCATGCTTTAACGTCCAATCACTTTTTATTGCTTTTTATAGCTATCATGATGCCATGACAGTCTTTGTTTCATGTCTTTCAGATAGATTGATCCAAGAGAAGTAAGACTATCTAAACGAATCTTTTCCGTTCAACTGATATAGAATAACTATTTACGAAAATGTCTTAACTATTGCTAACATTAAAACAATTTTTTGGAAATATTGAGAGAATGACTGCTCAATATTAAAGGTAGCCTTTGATGAAAGGTATAACATGAAATAGAAAATGACAGCAATAAATGTTTGTATATTTTCCATATATAAGCACATATGAACCACAAAGCAAATAAAGATTGCTAAAAGCACAAAAAGGTTGAGGTCCAAACATTTTGAGCTGTGCATTTCACTGACGGAAAAGGAACTTATGAAAGGCATGTAATTAATCAAGTATTTTGGCTCAATAATGTAATTGTTCATATTTCATGACAAGTGCAATAAATAAAAATAAATGTGAGGATGACTAAACTATCTTATTGTGCCAGTGCACAAGCTTTAATTATATATAAAAGTCATTTTGTTTCCATGGTACAATTAAATATTAGCTGGGCTCCTAGTGCATCTGAAGGTAAACATTTACTTTTGTTTATTTTCAGCATGTGGAAAATAAAATTTTATCAGACAACTAAACAGCTTCCAGAAATTTTCTATGTTTATACACTAGAAAATTGAAAATTAATAATTGGAAGGAATTTAATTAAATTTTGAAGAAAAAAAAGTCCTAATGAATGTATTGTTCAGTTAAAAAAAAAACAAAAAACTTTACAAATGTCGTTCGTCGTTACCATTTGATAGCCTTTTCTCTCAGAAACAGTTATATGCATAAATATAATTATCTTGCAAAAACATTTATAAGTCAAAACCATATTTCTTTGGGCTTACTTTCTAAATATGTTTGATTTCTTAAGGGATTTACCTTACTGTCTATATATATATATGTTTGAAAGAACATTAATTTCACGATGGGTAAGCTTTTAGTTTACAATTATCTGTTATGGTTGTTCATTGCTCTTAATCTTGTAATCATTCTTTTCTCAGTAGTATCCATGATTTCAAACTGGATACATGGTAGTAAAATTTATTCATTTACCGATAGTTTACATCTGCCAGTCTTCGTTTGTTGATCATCTTAAATGCAAAGGTTCAAAAAGATCGGTCACTGATTTGATATTTGCAAACAAGAAAGTGTGTGTGTGTATGTGTGTGTGTGTGTGTGTGTG
>QKMX01368853.1:9496-29656 GCA_003401595.1 Venustaconcha ellipsiformis | reverse complement strand
CCTTTCTCAGTGATGATGGATGAGTCTAATGACTGTGGTGCTGAAAAGTGTGTAGCAATTTTTGTAAGGGTGTTTGACAGTCACAGTGACAACCAAATTCCTGGCTATGCCCATTTACAACATTAGAACTGGTGAAAACCTTTTCAACTATCTTCAAGAAGTTTTAACAAACAGAACCTAGTAGGGTTTAGTATTGACAATGTAAATGTAATGGTTGGAAATAAAAATTTCGTCCTTAAGAATTTGTGAACAGCAGCCGTATAACAAAATTAATAAAGTTAAGTAACTATTATTCATTATAGTTATTTTACTTAGTTGTGGTATGACCTGCACTTTCATGCTTAAAGTTAAGAGAAAAAAGTCATTATGTTAATCTCCCTGATTTTGAACACAAATCTTCTTGATTTGTTTCCAGAAAAATGAGTTATTTTATACATCTGTAAAATGTTCGACACCCATAATTGGTGCTTATTTTGAGAGGTAGTGTCAGTGCCTCTGCAATATCTTTATTTTGGCTGGTAAAAAGAAAAAATTCAGGCTAGAAAAGTTTAAGCAAATGCAGACATAAGAATTTTCTGAATGAATCCATAATTTAAAATTTATGGTTTTTGATATGGATCAACAAGAATGACCTGTTCATGTTGCCTGTCAACAGAATGCTTTGTCCATTTGTGAACCAGATATATTTTGTATGATGAATTTGCACCATTCAGATAATACAGACTACATAAGCACAAAATTAAATTTTCTTCAGCTTTTATAATATAGCAATCATGGAAAATATTTGTAAGCATTAGTTCTAGTTCTTTGTTCTTGTATTACAGAGGCACAAGTATAAGGCATTAAAAAAATTATCTTTGATGCTGTCTTTACAGAAAGCTCATGAGCTTTTTTGCAGTTTAAAATGGGACCGGAGATACATTTGATTTAGAGGGAGGGGTGGAACAACATGCATTTTCACTGTCGATTACTATAATTACATTGTGGTGATCTTTAAAGAAATACTTAGACCCAGATTAAAGAGAAAGAAAGTGTTTGCCCTCGACTGAGTTGTTACTGTTGTGTGGAGTATATTTGCCTCCAAGTATCATTCATCTTTTTAATTGTTGCAGCTCCTGGGCAGTAATATACCGATAATTCACTATATTCTTTTGGTGGCATTTATACTTCATTACAAGCCTGGTCCATCTGTAAAGAACATAAACCCTAATCTGTCATCACATAATGTACCAGCAGATTTGAGTCTTGGATTGAATGAAATCAGCATCTCTTGTTGTGGTCATACATCTCTAGTTTGAATGATTGAAAGGTTTCAGCTGCCATTGCAATACCTCATGGCACCATCTTGAGCTGTTTGCTGGATATAGCCACCAGTTTTACCAGTCATATTCAAATCTAATATCTATATCAAAACCTATTTTTTTAAAGTTTTTTTTAAATTTTCTTTTCATGCCAAATGTCTTCCAGATTTGGACTATTAATATCCAAGATCTTACAGAAGCATGCTTTACTGACAAAATCGGAAAAAGAAATGAAACCACTGTCTGAAATTCAATTTTGGCATAGCTAGTTGCATGAATTCCATTTGACAGGAATGTGACTGGCAAATGTTATAAAGCAGACTACCCATTGCATCATGTTTGGTATGCAGCCATTCACTGAAAACACATTTGGACACTAATTGAATGCCTTTTTTTGATAGCTCAGATGATATGTCGATAGGATCTATTTAAGAATGTGCATAGTTTCGTACATTTCCATAGATTTTTGGGGGTGGTTTTTGAGAAAATTTGTATGAATATTAGTTGCACCTTCTTAGGATAAACCCTGATGATAAACTGATAAACCAGTATTTCATCTATAGGAAATTCTGTTCGGTTGAATAGAAAATATTGTTGCTTGGTTTCTATTTTGTTATTTTTGTTTTGATGTAGAGAGTACCACAGAGATTGAGAAAATGGCCAGCATTTCTTCTGGTTAGCTGCTTGAAATATGGAATGGCCTGAGACTAATATATTAGCTATTAAATAAACAGATAATAATGTGTTCATAATTCATGTCAGAAATTTAATTAACTATTTTTTTCTCGTAGTGGCCACCATTACTGTGAACATTGGACCATTAAGGATGGAAGACTTGGACAGTCCACAGATGAGAGATATTTTAAACTACAGTAAAGGCTATACATTGACTTTTGAAAAGAAAGAAGAGGGTCTTTTAAGCAAGGAAAAAGAAAGGGCCAGACATGAGGGGTATGAACCACCAACATACTCACTTCTAAGTCAAGTTAGATTGCAAACAACAAAGATTCTGAGCTGCTGTAGCATAATGCACATGCGTAATAATAGTCTGTTTTACTGCTTATTTCTCACAAACTGCACAGAACCAGATCTGCCGGCACATTGTGCGATGGCAGATCTGATTCTGTGCAGTTTGCCATTGGACTCTTCTAGAAGCGAGTATAGACAGTACTTTGATTACGAGACTATCATTATTGTAGTATATTTTAATTCAGTAAATGTCCTGACCAGATTTAAGAGAGGTAATGTTTTTAAAGTACTTTATTTGTTTATATTATGCCTAGAAAATGGAAACTGCTGAGGCAGCACATACAGGCTGTTCTGTATTACTGTTGTTTTGACTAGCACAAAATGCCCACATAGGGATTTATGAGTTTCACCTTAGAAACCTATATTTAGACTTCAAAAAAAATAATTGTTTTAATTTTATCAGAGTCATGAGTGAGTATTAGACATAATCATATAAATTGTTCATTGCAACAGGTGTGAAATTGTCTAGGGGTTTTTTGTAAACACCTTAACCTCCACCAAAGAAACTAACCCTGCCTTGCCAGAATTGGGAGTAGACAATTCGTTTTCATGGATAAAGAGGGATTTCCCACCCTGCATTTTTTTTTCAGAAAGATGGAGGCAGGATAAATATAATCATTGTATAAATCAAGGAAGATAGTGCACAGGAAATAAAAGGGAGTAGTAATTAATGGCAGATTCCTTAATCACTACATATCTTAATTGGTTCTGTTTCATGGTCACGATTAACTAGATGTTGCTTACTTTATTGCGTCAACTTGCCCATATACATTTTTTAAGCAATAATATGAAGCTGACATCGGCATTAACTAGGCTAGCATTTAAGAACATATTGGAGAGAGTTACAAGGTCAGTTTTGTGTATAATGGCTGCCAACACTGCAGTTGAAACTCCTGATTACAGTACTTGTATACCATGAGATAGTCTCTGCAATCACTGTTGCGGTTTGGCTTTCCATATAATTTTTGTGGTAAAAATTGTCAGAGACTTTGGTCCATTGCCCCCCTCCCCCCCAAGAATTGAATAGGTTAGAGTGGTTACAATTTCGGGTCAAATAACTATGATAATATTTTCAATGACATTCCCTTTGACTTGATCAGTGGCTTGTCAACTTAAAATTTGACTATTATTTGACAGGAGAGTTTAACTGATTCCTAGAACCCACCATAGCATTGAATTTTGGTATCTATCTAAAACAAATGCTTTACTTTTCAGATTTGTGAAGATACCATATGAATTTTACAATGATGCATACTTGGTCAAGACCCATAATAAACTGAGGAATCTTCATATTGATAATCGGGATTTGAGTGTCACTTTCCCAGAAGAATTTCTGAAGATTTTTGAAGGTAATTTACAAGGGCTATTGCATTTAAAAGTTTTCAAACCAGTTATTGTCATGTTTTAACTAATTTTTAGTGCACACAGCCATAAGGAGATCATTTTAGCTCACCTGGCAGTAAGATCAAGTAAATTTGTGATGTGGTCCTAATTATTTTTAACACCGAAACTTATGTAAGAGAGGGGTTCTGTAGTATATACCATTTTCTCACGTTTGCTCATGTGAGCATTTTAGACTATTTCTGGAAGGTAAAATAATAGTCAAGTATGGCTGAGCAGAAAATTTTGTAGATTCTTTTCAACACAAAGTCATGAAGCAAATGTGTAAAGTGAATGCCAAATTAAGAACAGGATGAAGTGAGCTTCTTTCCCAATGGAAGATAATGATTATAAAATAATGTGAGATGCACTACCAAAAACCACAATTTTCTGCAGAATTTCGGATGTAACAGTTACCTTAGTATATAAGGTTTTAATAGAGCACAAATACAGGAGTTATTGTAATATTTGTGGGTGTCTTTGTGCGCTTTTATATCGGAAATTAGCATTTGAATTTTATGAAGCTAACTCGCATGATGCACAGAGCTACTGGATTACATACATTTTGGAACAGAGAGAACTATGAGACAGTACTTGTGAACTGGAAGATTATACAGAACAAACAAAGCATAGTTTCTGAACTTGTTGAGTCAGGTAACTAGCTATGCATGTGCCCATCATATTCTTGGCACATACCACTATTCATACACAGATGATAATAGATTAACCTCAAAAATAATTGACAGATTAATGTGCAAAGAGGGGTGGGGGTGGGAATCCTTATAGCAATTCCTCATTACTTAGAAAAACCTTTTAAAAAATTTTTCTTGAAAGCCAGTAAACATAATTGGACTGAATTTAATAAAGTATCATGGGAAGACAGCATTTCAGAATTTTGCTAATCATGCTGATCAGCTATCAAATATGGCCACCATTTAAGAAATGAAACAAAGTATTGTTACTTTTTCGATTAAACTGCTTAGTAGAATTTTTACCATTTTAGGCAGAAAACTTTACGGGTATTCAAATTTATACAAATTGTACCAATTTGCCATCCAATATGACTATCATGACTAAAAATAAAATATCCATTAAATGACGTTAAAAAAACACTGTAGAACATAATTTGACAGAAAACAATACAGCTTAAAGGGGTTTTAATTTTGTATGAAATGGCGCCCAAACAACCAACCAATGTGTCTGCTGTTACAAAAAAAAGCCTTTTATTTTATTTTTTGAAAAAAGTTATTTAGATAATTTTTAAGATATTTGATAAAAGCATCTCAATTTTGAAGGCCTTTGAGATTTGTAAGTGATGTCTTAGAAATTACAGATGATCTGCTTGAACCAATGCAAAATCTTAAGCATGATGGTTAATTCTCATTTTGACCAATAATAAAATGTTGAAACACTGTTACTATATATGTTGCTTGCCAAATGGAGCGTATTGGAGCACAGGGTTGAGTCAAGTTGGAGATTGTAAAGAGAATAAGAAAACATTTGAAAATCAAGTTTCCACAACAGACAGTTTAAAAAGTAGGTTGGCAAAAACATTTTATAGGCCATATTTTCAGTCATGCAGTAAAAAGTTTAAGGAAGCTTTACTATGGTTTACTCTTTGTTCTTTTTAGCTCACCTGTGAGTTTATGCTATGTCTCTGCATCCATTTTCTATTACCCATCAAGCATACTTAAACAATTGATATTTGAAACCTCTTTTTTAAAAAGAGAACCCAAAACACTGCACCATTTTTTAAACTAAATGATAAGGAGTGCCAAAGCATAAAGGGTTTTAATAATTTTGTGAAAAATGCATATCCACCATCAGATGTGGCCACCATTTCAAAAGATAAAAAAAAAACTTTAATTGACTTCTAAAGCTTCTTGACAGAATTTTATCAAATTTGACAAAGTTTTATGGCATAAAGGGATTAAAACTACAAATTGTGTCAATCTTCTACTGTTGCCAAAGTCCAGAAACCTTTATTTGACTTGATCATAAAAGTCTTTGTCAAAAAAAATTGTCAGAATCCAAGCAAAAAAGTTTTTTAATTTCAAAACAAATGATTTTGATACTCATCAGATATGACCACCATTAACTGAAAATATCAAAGCTTTAAGCTGCTTCTTATAAACTGATGTTCAGAATTTGACAAAAATTGGCCAAAATTATTCTGGTGTGATGGGCTTTTAACATTTTTACAATCATGCTAATCCACTGTCAAATAGGGCTACTTTTTCTAAAAATATTTTTAAAAAAAAACATTTTACATGACTTGCACAAGAATTTGATCAAATTTGACAGAATCATTGCATTAGGAGCTATCAGTTTTAAAAATGATGTAGTTCTGCTATCAAATGTGGCTGGCAACATGAAAGGATGTTTCTAATACTGCTAAATATAATTTGATTAAATTTGTAAAAGCTTCTGGGCAAAGGAGTGTAAAAATGATGCTGATTGACCATTAATTAGGACTGCATTGTGTAAGACATTGAAACATTCAAATTATTTCTTCCTGATAACCACTTGGCAGAATGAGACCAATTTGATAGATCTTTGCATGATTTTAAAAAAATGTTAAGAATATACAGTTCCACCATCAGTTATGGCTACAATAACTAAAAATAGAAAATAATTTTTGCTGTGTTATAATATGCATCTTCTCTACAGAATTTTACTAAATGTGAAATCATTCCAGTCAATGTGGGCATGTGAGAAAGCTTTCCATTAGCTTCCCATGGGTTGGTGGTTTTCTGTTTATTTTTTTTCTGAGTTCTTCCTCTACCAGTTTTTCAAGCTGCCATGTATAGTTTATTGTGCTGAAAAAGGGCATTAAACCAACAGCAACAGAAAGCATCCAGGCAAAAAGGGGTTAAATTTGGTGTCTGTTATTGAAAATATAAAATCTTTAAACAATGTATGAAAACTAGAGCAGAATTTTACCAGCATTGGCAATAACCATTCACACATGAAGGCCTTTCAGTATTGGACAACTGATGCAGATGTGCCATAATATATGGATGAAGTTGCAAATTATTACAAAGACTTTGCTTTCCACAACATGTAATTAACAGCATTTGAAGAAATCTAGAGAAAAATCATCCTTTTCCAGTTGTTTTCCCGACTGTCCGTGCATTTAGCTGTTTGGCAACTCTCAGGTAGGTAAGCAATCTCTGGTCCAATTTTGCTTTTTTTATTTTACAGAATGTACAGCCAGAATCAAACTAAGGCAGGAGAGAAGAAGGAAGATCCAAGACATGAGGAGGGCTAACGGTTTGTATCTCAATTCAAAAGTTTGCCGGTCCAGTTTATTTGTCCTAAAGTCATAGAGAAGCAACCTATGCGTTCAGAAAAACATCATCACACTGTATCATGTTTGCCATGAGTTACCATATGGCAGGGTACTTTCAAGCCCAAATTTTATTTTATAGCATATTAGTATTGTTTCAACTTAATGATACCCTTTCTTTGATTTATAAAATTTGTATGGGTTATTTTTGTTTGTATTTATACTGTTTTATGAAATTTTCATGAACATTTTATATTTACAAGAGACTTTGCTCAGGTATATAGCAGAAATGAAACACGAAAAGATATTGGCTGTTGAGTAGGTGGAGAGGCATGCAGCAACATGAAAGAGTAAATTAGATTTTTGAAAAATGCATGTGATTTAAATGTCAACTTCAGATACTAGAAAGCAGCATACATTGTTACCTAAAATTTGTTAGAATACCGTTAAATTTTTCATAGAAGACAAAACTACTTCTGACAATAATATATTTGAAAATTTTGGAATGTGGAGAGGTGTGCAGCAACATGAAAGAGTAAATTAGATTTTTTAAAAAGGCATGTGATTTAAATGTCAACTTCAGAGACTAGAAAGCAGCATATATTGTTACCTAAAATTTGTTTGGAATACCTTTAAATTTTTCATAGAAGACATAACTACTTCTGACGTTAATAATATATTGAAAATTTTGAAATGTTTTAAAAAAATAAATTCAGATTTGAAGCTAAAACCAGCACTGAATCATTTATTAATTTTATAAACACAAATTTTTCATGCAGTCTGGAAAATTTGCTATCTCAGTAGAGTAACAAAATATCCATATAATTGATATTTTCAAAAAATTCATAAACTTTATAAAAGAATGGATCATGTATAATTATTAGAATTGTTAATTTCAGAGGGACTTCCGACAGCTTTCAGTGCAGAAGCTTAGAACATCCTGTTCTCGTGAATAAAAAGCACAAATGATAACACATTGTTCCAGAATATTTTAATTACGTTTTCTTGATAGATCAGGAACAAGTACTGGGTTTAGTTTTGGTTTGTCTTTGTCTTTCATGTCATGATATTATTCTATGAGCCCATTCCATAAGTCACTTCTTTTATGAACATCTTCAGCTTCTGGCATCAAACTGCTTGCTTGATGCCTATGAAACCTTGGATCCTCTGTGTGTTGAAAGCAGTCTGATACATGCATGTTGTGGTAAGAGGCAGGAGACCAAAAGTTTGCCTTTCTCATGTACGACGATTATCAAGAACAAACTTTCTGAGAAGAAGGAATTTAAAGTATGGAGGATTTTGATAGTTAAAATTGAGATATTCCCTGCAGACCAATCTATCTAGGTATTGTCAAATCTCTTATGCAGGTCCAGGCAGTCTAGACAGAAGTCCTTCTGCTGTGTGTTTTAATAAGCAACACTTTGGATAACTTTTTCTCCATTGACCTTGTGTTAACTGTGATGGGTCACACAATTCCAGTTAGAATATGCAAATTTACTCCAATCCAAGAGGTAGCACCATTGGAGTAGAACTTTTTGACAAGACAATTGCTCTTCTCCCCCCAACCCACCACTGCATTCCTTCATTTTGATTGTTTGGTTTTGTTAGTCACTTAAATGGTTAAATAAAGGTTTGACTGGCTAATTAAGTTGCAACAGGGAATGGATGAGCTTTGCTGTTGGAGAAGGACCCTGATACAATGTAGCAGAAGAACTGGTTTGTTGTCATTTCTGGATAATGAACACCATTTTCTGGTTTAAAAGTTTTTGTCATTTTCCTCTTGTCAGAATACTTATTTGTAACTGGCATTGAGGAAGACTGTGCATTTTGGAGCAGTGTACTACTTTTACTTTTGGACTATCACTTGTAGAATGTTGAAGTCACCGTTTCTAATCTGTTAACTTACTGAAGATCATGGTGGTTTCAATTATCAAACCAGTCTCTGCTGAGATTGCCATGGCAAGGTATCCATTCTGATATAGCTATGATGAGACATGTTTATTTGTTCATGTTCATATCTTGACATCTTGAAAGAAACACCCCCAGTGTACATGCACCAAATTGTTCTATTTTCATTAAATATGAAAATTCAAAGTAAATGATGGCCGTTGGTCTATATAAAAGGTGTTCTCTTTTGAGATAATTTATTTCCATACCATATATGCACAGCCATGCAATCTCCATCCAAAATTATTTGAATTACAGAATGCAACAGGTAACAATCTACATGTACATCCAAATAATGATTGCAGAATCCAGTCAGTTTTGGCATTAGTTGCTACCCTCAGCAAGTTACCAGTAAAAGAACTTGGTAACCCTGTTTAAATTTGGATGTCTAGCTGGGGAACATAAAATGAATCTGTTATCTTTAAGATTTTGATTTTCTTCCTTGTTGCACATTATTATTATTTTTTGTGTAAAATTGTTTATTTTTGAAAAAAAATGTATTCGAAGCTTGATATCATGTATTAGCCAACTTGGCTACCTATATTAAACATAATGGTAGCCCAGATCCAACATTCTGTTCGCTGCTGGGCTGTGGGCAAACTTTTACCCTGAACGGGTAGCGCATCCCACATGAAAAATAAAGATTTCTCTCTCAATTTAGAGGAGAGGAATCATCCTGACATCCTCTTATTCATATTGTGGTGATTTTACTTCAGAACTTCCAAACTGATCCATTGAACCAGAGCTGAACTCAGTTTGTAACCAGTGGTTGCTGGCACCAGTCAAAACACTGGTTTATTAGCCATGCATAAAATGTCACTGTATGCTTTGCATTCAATATTTTTACAGTGGAATCAAAGAAGAAGTCACTGTTTGCTAAAAACATTCCTCCAAATATCGAAGAAGAAACGTTGAAAGCAGAATTTCCTGGATGTACAAATGTAATAATTCCCAAAAATTCAGAGGGAATTAGCATTGGGTAAGTTTTATGTGATACTTTCTTACATTTGTTTAGTATTACATAAAAGCTTGACAAGGGTTATTTTTCACACTTATTACAGTTTATTCATGTGTTGCTCAGCTTATCACATGTTAATGGTCTACATAACTTCTTCCAGGAAATAGTGACAGGCTCAGGAAGATGATTCTATTTTGTTCACACGGACAAGTCTCCTAAATTTTATCCTTGTCCATGTGCATAAAGTTCACATGTACATATGTAGAACCTGTTCAGATGAGGAAAAGTATTTATTCACTTTAGATTGTCAAGCCGAATAGAGACCTCGTGATAATAATTCCTCTAAGATCTGACCAACTCTTTAAGGAAAGGTAGCTACACTTGCATCTTGTATCATACCTTTCTAGGTCAGCTTTTATATGGTCTTCTGTGTTTCTAGATTTTTCTAGGCTGAAGTACCTTGTCTTGTCATTAAGGAAAAATTCCCCTTGGAGACTCCTATTTTAAAAAAATGAAGCTTGTTGAAAATTATGTTTTTTATTACTCTTGTCAGCTGTGATTTTTTTGCTTTAGTGTCTGCGATCGGATATACAGCCTCATGAATTTGAAGCTTGGTGTTCTGGAACTAGTTTTACAATTAACAAAAAAAAACAAAAGCAACAACAAGCAGAGTTTGGCACATAAAGACTATTTAGAAAATGTTGTTTTGCAGCATCATACTTTGCAAATGAGAATAAAAATATGGAGGTCCTGGTAGATTCTACAGGGGCGAGTGGGAATAATAGTCCCACTGGAAGTTGTAAGATGTTCAGAACTATTGTCACATCACCAAATGCCATAGATTATTGTAAATACATATTCAGCATGTCAGAACTCTTAATTTTTCATAAAAGTTTTGTTATGGACTTGTTATATGACAGCAGTTCTCATGGAACAAGTGTCAACATAAAAATCTCTTTAATATGTAATGTGAATTATGCTAATGTTGGTAGAGGTGAGGCACTGAATAATGCTGATTATAATTTTGTATTATTATTAGACAAGTCAGTACTTGGGTTGATACAAATGATATTAATAGTCTTGACAAACATGATGTGATAGATTGACATTGAGTGTAGCAGTGGTTGGTTGCTTCAAAAGTTAAAAATGAACAGCTTCTGCAAATTCTCACCAAATATTTGTTGCCTATAGCATGTGTCAAAGAGAGATGGTTTATGACAGCCATGAACTAATCTATCTTTGCTAGCCAAGGTTCCCATCAGGTATTTCCTTGCTTGGGGTCTGAATTTCGTTGGATGCAGCAGCAATCCACCACCTCCAATCAAAATCAAGTTGTTCAAATTTGATTACTGTTCTTACTTGATCAAGACAAGGTGAGCACACAATTGGAATGGACCCTTAAAAAAGCAATTTTCCGTTGCCAGTTAGGGTTTACACAAATACATCCTTTCCCTCGAAGATACCTGTAATGGTTTTTCTCCGGTATGTGGTCATACTCTCAATGTTAAACTTACAAAATATCCTTTTGAAGATGATTGCACCACTGTTTTCATTCAATGTACAATGCACAGCTGTTACATGCTTTTGGTTAGTTGGCATTACATATTAAGGGAGGCAACTAATGATATCCAATAGATCTTGCCAGGACACAGCACTATCTTATATACATGCAGGTTGCACTAAAGAATATGACCTGTCAGTGAAACATCTCTGCCCCATTTGGTGGTATGTAGACATTGACAGTACAGAGCCTAAAAATGTTTCTGGCTAATTTTGGATGAGGATTTACTGCATTTGATAATAGATCAAACAAGCCATGATACAGACCAGTAGGTCATTTGGGAGGACTAGACAACAGCCACATTGCAAAATGGAACCGAGACATGCCTGACAGATTGAAACTTTTTAGTTGCAGTGCTTATTGCTATGGATTTGGTACATAAATCTGATGCCAATTCCTGCTGGGCTGTTGAAGATGCGATATTAATCCCATACCTCAGCAAAATAATGAAAAAGGTGATCTTGATTACAAGATCAACCCATTGATTAAAAAAGAAATGGATTCATTTGCTGAGGTTTATTCAGCTGATATGAATTTCAGTTTTGATTAATGCGCTTCCTTGCCCTTAAAAAATTGTTTAAAATTCGAGGTTTATAACACCGCCATATCAAGTATTTCTCATAAACTTTTTTTTAGGTCTGCAAGGCAAACAGCGCGTTTTGCATTGCATACCATATTTACACTGGTAAACAGGTAAAGACCTTGACAGTTTTTGTGATGGATGGACTGGAATTTAATGTGGATGAGCAAAGGAAATCAAATGACAAATGAACACAACATATATGGACAGAACTTGATTTGCTGTACATTGGAACCCCTTGGAATAAATAAGATAGGTGTAGCAGAGGCAATAAAGATTAAGAAAAACTGCACCAGGGTGAGAGTGTTGTTTTGCAGAAAGGAAGATGTTTGTTTTTAAAATATAAATGATGCATAAAAAAGAGGTATTGTTTTCTGGAAGCAAAGATTGTAGTGAAAAAGAAACATTTGTAGTAAATGCACCATATTGTGTTGTGGATTTGTATAAAAGGGGGAGGAGTAGATTTAAGTGATGAGTCTAACGTAGACAATTATCTACTAAGGAAGTAAGAGAAATGATGTAAAACTATTTGTATATCTGCTGAATATATTCTTAATGCATATAAGATATTCCTGACATTATCACTGGTTCAGAGCAAAGTGTTTTGCCATAATTTCTTTATTTTATATAAGCAGTTAAAAGGCTAATAGAACACATTTTGCCATTTATGCTAACTGCCTCTACAGGAGAACGTGTTTTTTAGTGTCATTTCACCATTAATTGGGAACAATACAGAAGCCCTCTCTGCAGTAGAAGTTGTCTTGATAGGCAGTTTGTATTGTCAATGCTGTGACTGGCTGAAATGGTAACTTTGCAAGACAGGGATAAATTTTACAGCAAATCTGAAATGATAGCAAAACATTTCTGAACTTTAGTGGGAATTTATTTTCTTTATTGGAACAATTTGACCGAGCCTCCAATTGGGCAACTTTGGACTTGGACAGGTGAGAATGATGATGCATCAGATTTACTCTCACAGTTACATTCATCATGTAATGATGGTTCAGCTACCCAGTGAGATCTGCGATTTTTGTGCTTCTGTCTGCCAGAATACTAATTGCAATCAAACTAGTAACTTCACAGTTCTTCCCCGCATCCTTCTTAAGACTTGTAATCCAGGCTATTTACACTCTGTCCAGCAGCTACAAATGAATTTAAACTTTGGGTGAAATGTTTAAAAAAAGTTATTTGTAATCACAATTTTTCTTTATTTTGCTTTGACACTTTCTCCATGACAGAAACACATTCTTTCCCCTGCTTCACAAAGAAACCTAAATTTGGGGCCCAAATATTGTACCCCTTTTGTAGATGGTTAACATGTGGCAGTTTGTGTACCATTTTTGATCTGATTAGCATTTGCTGGAACACAGGAATGAGAATGAAAAACTGCAATAATTCAAGCTGGGGTTTTATCTTACACTGTCAAAGAAACGATGTACAAGATAATTATTGGGATAATGCATGTGCTCCAATTCACGGATAAGCTTTAAAAATTGTGAATTGATTAACAATATCTTTTGGCAATTTTTTTCCCATGTGATTCAAACAGAAAAATGTTCCCAAATGTTACTTGTTCTAAAATTTTAGCATTTGTTATAAGTGGTAAAGTTATGTTGACAACTAGTTTCAAGAGAAGTACTGTTTTAATCTGCTTTTTTATGAGAATCATTTTGTTTGGGTTTGTTTTTGGTTTGTTAATTCAATTTGTCAGTTACAACAAGAGCTTATGGGATGGGGTTTTTTTTACCCATCTGCCCATCCATCAGCACCAGCTGATTATTGCTGCTCCATCTAAACTACATGGAGAATTGTAATGAAACTTTAGACATGCGTTGATCCCATTTTTCACTTAGTTCTAAACGAAATTTGATTGGATATTAAGTATGGCCAACACCACATGCATCATGAATATCCAGACCTGCCAAACTTTACAACTTGACCTAAAATGACTTTTAAAAAAATACAGAATTGTGGAATAAATGCAAAAATTATGGAAATATGATTGTTGCAAGAAAATCCAGATACTGGTTTGTACTTGTATGATAATGGGTCCAGGTTTCCTATTATATGTAGTGGAGTTTGTCAGAGAAATTAGATTTAGTGGAGTTTGTCAGGGAGCCAGACTAACTTTACAAGATTACATCAGATGCTTTCAACTGCGCACATTTTTTCATGCAAAACATTTGCTTGATCAATTTGATGCTTACAAAAGTTTCCAAAAATGACATCCAGCAAGTGATAAATGTTCAAAATAAATAAGAAGGAATTAGATTCTTGTGGAATCAAAAGTAGGAAGGGCAACAATTCTGTCAGTTGCATCTGAAGATTTTGGGTATGTGTCATGGCTAGAGATATTACTGTTGTGTGAAAATGAAAATCAAAATGATCTAAGAATTACATGAAGCTGGGATTTAGCAAGAAGCCATCAAACTCAATAGGGGGGAAAAAATGGACTGCCTAACTGATACAGTCTTGTTAGGATTGGCAAGTCAGAAGATCTTTTAATGATGACTGGATGGTTGTATCAACATGGTGTTTTCACTTTCTATGATGTTGATTCAGAATCAGAAAGGTGTCACTCATATATCTGATACATCAACTACTGCTGTCATATCGAGAATCGTGATGATGATGCAGCTTCTAAGTGGTTGTTGTAGCAGCATGGAGTTTTTGTTAAACAACTTCTTAAAACAACTTCTTACAGTGCTTAGTTGGTGATGCGTGATAAAGGTGCTAATCTGACCCCCAAAATATCAGTCACAATGGCAAGCTGGAAAACGTTATTGTTACTTCTCCTAGATGGCTGATTGTGTCAACACTGCCCATTTGTCATGGCTGGAAATGGTGCTTAATTGATGCTCAGTATTTTGTTGGATAATCTTTAGTGGCCTTAGAAAATCTTGTTACTCCTACTTATCTTAAAAGAAAAGTCGATTTGCTGTGGGGATTCATCAGAAGATTCCATGTGGTGTCTAGTTGGTCTAAAAGTAAATTTATGCATATCGATCCATAAATGAAAATGTTTCCTGTACTTCTTTCAGATTTATGGTTTTATCAACAAAGTTTTCACTAATACGTTTGTGGTACCTAGTTGGTCTTTAATAAAAATGGTGTACATCTGCCATCTAATATGTCCACCACAGCAGCTAATTTGAAAATCTTTTTATTGCTAAAGAATATCAGAGATGGTTTGGAACAATTAATCCAATCTTGAATTCCTGTAAATTCTTTTTACCCAGTAGATTGTCAGTTCCTTTGCGGAAGTCATTTGTCCTACTGTTTTTGCTGCTACTTCTATTTTCTTATTACATTTTTTCCAGTTCATATATTATGTACAATGAATGTCATTTTAAATTAACATACTCTACTAGCAGGTAATATGCACCTAACTGCTGACAACATTGACCCACAATTGCAATAATGTACAAACTGTACTAGTATATAATGTATACCTAACTGCTAACAACATTGACCCATCATTGCAATAATGTTCAAACTGTACTATTATATAATGTCTACCTAACAGCTGACAACATTGACCCACCATTGCAATAATGTACAATCAGATCAGGGTCTAAATTGTTTGCAGGGAATGCTAAATAGAATGAACAGTATAGACCAAGCTGTGCTTGTGCATATTGCAGCCACAGATCTGTCTATGCTACTTGTGGATATTCTATTTAGAACAGTAGACAGGTGTGTTTGTACATAGTGCCATCACAGATCTCTATCTATATACTATTTGTTGGATATTCTTATAGAACATCATAAACAAAAATGTACTTGTGCATACTGAATTCACAGATTTGTCTATGCTATTAGTTGAACATTATAAGTAAAACAGTGTAGACAAGAGATGTGCTTGTGCATAGTGCCATCACTGATCTGTGTCCATACTGTTCAGACAGGTGTATATTATACCTTCATGTAATACAACTTCTTACAGGTTTGCAGTTCTGGAATTTGAGAGCATAGAGAATACAATGAAGTGCTTGGAGACTCGCAATATGGTTGAGATTCAGAACCACAAGATCCATTTGAGCAAAATTTCTCTCTCTGGAGCACCAAGTAAGTCAAAAGTGTCATCCTCAAATTAAATCGAGAATTGATTTCATGATTCATCTTAGCAAATCAATACACCTTTGTTTTTTTTGTGTTTTTTTTAAAAATATTTTTTTATGCATCTGCTACCCCCCTCCCAACTGTGACTCTATGGTCTGAACCAAAAATCCATTACATATATTATTTGTCTTCTTTCAACAATTGCATGGCTGTGGACTAGACACTTGTCATGTTTTAACTTAAGCTTAGAATTTTACTATCTCCAAAACTTGACCTTGTCGTCAGGGCATACAACATATGAATGTGGATGTATTGATAGTCTGTTAAAGTGCTTATCACCAGGTACATTGGGTTAACTAGGTAATAAGTCAGATTCTCTAAGCTATGCAACTGATAAGTATTTAGGTAAAATTCTTTCAGATGTACATAAGGGTCTCTTGGTTGAACTGATTGTTACAGTGAGTATGGATGGGACACTAGTTCATTTCATCTCATCTCATTCCCCCTTCCCCTTGGAAATACTATTTCTTTTGTCATCTGTAGGAAGTGAGATTAAGCACCTTGTCCATTGATGCTACATTATCCATGTCAGGTCATGAGCTCAGGATCTCTGAATTTAGACTGCTATGCCTGCCCTGATGTTGTGCTTTTTACTGTATTTTATGTTTACATATGTCATAATAAGATCAGGCATAAAGTGACAAGACTTCATAGAAATAATAAATGGGAAGACCTTAGCATGGGGTTAAAAAAACATTATAGGAGGATATTTATTTTGCCTTATTTGTGTACATGAAAATGGCATGAATCCTGATCATAAAGTCCTTAATGCGTTGGCATTTCAGACAATACTCTGTTCATTCCACTATTATTTCAAAATGAAAAGAGCTGTCTCATTATGGACTGGTAGATTAGGAATGATCCTTTTCAGTTTGGATTAATTTTACAAGAACAGACCAGAGAGATTTAACAGTAAAAATCTAGACATTCATAGCATTATCATCAAACTTGTATTAAAAAATAAATAAATTTTACACAAGAATATCTTATGCAAATTTGTGTTTAACCCTTTTACCTCTGCGAATGTATATGCTTTTTATCCCTTTGATATTATGTATAGTAAAGTTAACTAGTTCTGTGCACTATAAATTGAACACCTATTACCTGTTTGACTCCATACATATAGGCCTGCCTGTTAACTGTTAAGCAGTGTAATGTATGTTACGTTAAACAGCAATGTTAACCATTTTACATTTTTGGTATACAAATATTATATATGGAAAGGTTTAAGACTAAAATCCGATCATTATAGCTATGTAATTATTTTTCACGGAAGAATTTTTAATGTGCTTTAAAATCTTGAGAGAACTAGTTCGCTGTGAAGTCAGTGAAGCTGCGTGACCAGCTGTAGCTGCCATTTTTCATACTCAAAATTTACAATTTCTTTGCATCTACATCACTAAATCATCTGAATTTGTTAATTTATAACACTAATTACTGCTTACATCTATATCAGCCTTTACCTAAGTTTTGGAAGCTTTCATACTTGTGATTCTAATCATGAAAACTTCAGTAGTTACTGAACAAATTCATTGACCTCATTTTGGAGTGTGGAGAATACGACCCAGTTACTTTAAGTAGCAGATTTCAACCAAAACATAAACAGTGACCATGTGATCTAATGTAATGGTCATTCACACCAGTGAATGTGGTATCTAATAAGGTGTTTTCCCCCAAAATGGTGCTATGAAAACCTGCTCAAAATGGCTGATGTTTACAGCAGGCATCAAGTCCATAATGAATTGTAGGAGATAAAAAGTTCATACAGCAGAATTCTTTTTATTTTTTTTTTTTTTATATTTTCTCAAGCTGATGGATCGCAAAATAAAGGTAATCAGCAGAGGGGAAATCGAGGAAGAAGAGATCAAAGAGGAAATCGGGGGAGAAACCAGCAAAGGGGAAATCGTCAGCAGAGAGGCAATAATCAGCAAAGAGGAAATCAAAGATTAGGAAATCAACAGAGAGGAAATCAGCGAAGGGGAAATCAACAAAGGGGTAATCAGCAACAAAATAGGCAAAAAAATGATAGGTCTCGAAATGAAGACCGTAGGGGTCCAAGATTTCAACCTAGGAGAATGGCAGTCCCTTACAATAGGGATTTCCAGATGCCACCACCTCTAATGGGAAATATTTCAATGTGGTCTAGGTTTGATGACAGTAGAGGTGGTGGAGAATTGGGCTATTTTATGCAAGATAACCGTGGAAATGGAGGAATTCTAGGCGATTCACCCAAGAGGTCAAGAAGCCCTTCAGACGGAAGAGATCAGAAGAGGTTTAGGGAAGATTCATACGGCAGAATGGAAGATTCCAGACAGAGAGGTAAGTTTAATTTTTTTATTCGTTATCAGTAAATAGGGGAAGTTCTGTACATTTTTACACCTTTATCACATTTTTTTAGAATCTACATGAGAATTCAGAATGCTAAACCAGTGTAAGTCACTTTGAGAACTAGCTAGTATTGCCAATAGAAACCTTTGAGTAGTTTTGACCAACGTGTGGTGTCAATCACTAAAAATTTTCTATTATTGTCTAATTACCCTTGTACATTCCTTTGATATTCCCCATTGATCTGGAGCCTTCATATATTGTCCTTGCCATCTCGTCATTCTTTATGTTTTTGAACTTTTATTCCTCTTTGGTAATAACTTCTTTTGATAGAGAAATCTTTATCATATAACCTTTTTTGTGGCACTATCTAACCTTACATACTTTTGTGCTATGAAATCTAAATCAATCAAGCACCAAGGAATTGAGATTATGTTGATGAGTATGGATCAGCATTGACACTAAAAAAAAATTTCTTTTTTAGGGGATACAAAGCCAGGGTACACCAGTGTTGGATGGGTATGTATAGACTAGTGTAAGACAAAAGTTAATCAGTTCTACAGGTGCATATTTTCCCAATGAATTACCATAGTGCATGTATTTAGTGATCTGGTATTGTTTCTATCTGAGTAGTTGATTAAAATGTTTAATGTATAGTAACATTGATACAGATATTAAAAAAGACAGCTGTTAATTTTGAGTCTACTTTGGTGAGAGCTCAATGTGGTGATTGCTTTAGCTATCATGCAGTTTCCCTCTCAAACTTTGTCCAATGGTGTAACAAAATATTGGTTCACTACCATCATGTAGTTGGGATTGGTATTTTACCTCCTTGAGTTTGTTGCAGTTTAGGCTGTAAATATTCATATGTCCATAAAAAAAAAAACGCCTGTTGCCAAAATGACTATACACAGACCTGCCTGTAGAATTTACTGCAGTGTAGCACATGTTCAACAATTTGCAAGAAGCCCCTGATGGCCAGGTGGTATAAAGCACATGCCTTTACCAACCATTTCCATCTCCTATTGTGGGTTCGCGTCTCAGGCTTGGCCAATTTGGTATGTGAGAAAGCTTGCCAGTAGCTTCCTGTGGGTTGGTGGTTCTTATATGGGTTTTCCCAGATTCTTTTACCACCAGTTGTACTGGCCACCATTTGCAACTATCTTACACAGAGAAATGGAATTAAATCCAAAACAACAACTACAGATTGTAACTATTTTACCTTTTGGTATAGTAGTTTTTGTCTGAGAAGGCTTGCGAGTAAAATCTGATTTCTACAGATGTCTAAATTTTTTTTTTCCATGGAAGAAATTTTTGTATACTTTAAAATATTGAGAGAACAAGTTGTCTTCAGCAAATTCATTTATTTTTGTGGTTATTAATTTATTGATTTTTGTGAAAAACTACATTTTTGTTAGTATTTTAGTTTGGTGTTTGGGGAAGCAGGTCTTTAAAGGAGTGCTGATCACTAGTCTTAGGCTAGGAAATATACTACATAGACAAGTAGCTTTATATTTTCAGAAGTCCGATCACTAATAAATCTCAATGCATCTGTTGATATTGTTTTTGTTTTTTTTAAATAATAGCCAATATTCAACAAGACTTGTTCATTTCTCAATCTTCTAGTCCGGGATACAAAGACATTGTTATATTCTAGGCCTAGATACA
>QKMX01368851.1:9566-21216 GCA_003401595.1 Venustaconcha ellipsiformis | reverse complement strand
ATACTGGCTGCCATGTATAGCTTATCTTGAGCTGAAAAATTGCATTAAACCCTGCAACAACAACAACTGTCTGTCTTTATATCTGTATGTACATTTGTCTTTATGTTTGCCTGTCTGACTTTCTTTAATACACACCTCTTCCTCTGTTATTTGCCAGCCTGCTGAGGCTCCCATGTTGTCTTCTATCTGTTGGACTGAAGTAGCTCCCATTATCACTGAGCAAACCACATCTTGTTGCAGCAACCACCTAATGGCAACCTGAGCAACTAATTTACCTAATTGATCAAAATATAAAAGATGAAAAATTTAATTGAAAGAAAACATAAATTAACAACCAATTTTTCTTTTAAATCAATCGAAAATGAGGTCAGCATACAAAATCTGATCACTTTTGTAAAAGACACTCTCAATAAACATTTTTGTCAATAAGGCAAAAAATATATTTTACAGTCGTTATGTATGCACCCCTGTCTGATGAACCAGACTTGAAGCAATTTGTAAATCATGTATCCATAAAGAATAATTGCCTTTTTTATTTAGCATTTGTTACTGAATACATACAGAATAGCAAGTTCAATAAATTTGTAAATTAAAGTTAGCAATATAAACAGATAAAATAAATACTAACACCAGATTTGGAACAAGGGAGGTTACTCAAAAATGAGAGCTTGCAGACAATTGTGGGAAAAAAAATCTATTTTCTTTCAAGAAGCAGTTGCCAATCTTCACACATATCGTGTGAAATGTTAATCACATTGGAGCATGTATTATACATCAATTTTCTTCTGAAAAAAGTAGTCAAGAAGCCAAGGCTTTCTATAGACATTCACTATATTATGTTCCATGAAAGATATTTGTGACTATAAGCATTAATAGACTGACTGACAACTGAAAAGATATTGTCAAAAAATTTAAACAACAAAACTCCAAAATAATAATTAGGATGCATTTTGTGTTTATCAATTGGATTCATGGAAGCTGACAGATTGATTGATGAATTGTGGATTTTATGACATACCAGCACTTTCAGGCTATACAGCACCACAACAAAGTTATGTGATAAAAAGGCATGAAAGTACCAAAAAAACATTGATGATATGGTGAAAATATATGAGGGTTCCCAATCAAAAATGTAATGTAACATAAATGTTCTTTGTAAAGGGTAATACTATAATAAAACAAAATATCTGATAAATAGTATGAATATTGGGAAAAAAATACAACAAAGATGCCTGCAAGCTAAATTTCCTTCACGCACATTTGCTTTAACAAAAAGTTCCTTTACCTGCTGAATGCTGTAGTAAAAATACATGTAGGTTGGAAATCGAAATCACAATCATAAGTGCTTAACAGTGAAGTGTTCACTGCAAGAAATACATCCAGGTGGGTCTTTACCATTTAATATGAATGAGTTATATAAATATGACCAATACTGATTCTTGCAATGATTACATCTTCCCTATAGATGGTTCTATAAGAAGGAAGTCAGTTGCCTAGCATTTGTTTGATCACATGGAGTTTGCTATTCACAACTTCATTCCATGATGCTTGCCACTTTCTAAATAGTGACTTTTTGATACTAGGTTAAAAATCATTGTGTGGTATTTTAAGATCAAATAGGGCTATTTTAGCAGCATGATCTGCTTTTACATTACCTTTAATACCAACATGGCAGGGTAACCAACAGCATACTATATTGTGAGAGGCATACAGCTTAGTATGTCTGATGAGAAAATTGGTCAGTAATAGATTTTCCAACATAATGAGTGATTCGATGGAGATGAAAAAGATTGAAATGTTTTCAACACATTTCAGGGCAAAGTCTATTGCCCTGAGTTTGGCTGAAAATATCAATGTACCATCTGGCAAGCAAACTTTTGTTTTCTGAAGTTCTAACTAAGGATAAGTAAAAATACAAACTTAAAGTTTGAGGAAAATATATATTTAACTTCAAACAATAAATTTTAACAGTCAAAAATCAATATTTATTATAACCATGATTGGCAGCTATTTTCCCCATGACATCCATCAAGTTCCAGAAATCCTCATTGTCCCTGTATTTGCTCCATGCTGGAGCGACTGCCATTGCCCTTGTTTCATCAGTGTGGATAAAACCAATTCTTGTTTTATGTGGATCTGGTGTTTCATCTCGCTTGTATTTTCCTGACAAAAGACCACTGTAAAGACAGAATATGATTTTAATATTACTCGAAGACTTTTTATTATATTCATTAGGCAAAGTTAATGGAAAATGGTTTGTTTATTTTTAACAACTTTATTTCTGAAAGCTGAAAAAAAATTTGCAAAGAATTATCAGTCTCAAGATGGCACTAAACATGTTCTGTCAGAAAATACATGTAATATGGGAGTATTTCATTTACACATAACATCTTCATAAATGGGTTAATTATACAGCACTATGTCATCTTATGTTTCATATTTGATATATTCAGACATCATCCTGTGTTTACTGTTACTGCTAGTGTACTGCAAGAATTCACTTAATGTGGAACTATCTTTTTTTTCTTACTTTCAAACATCAGCAGAAAATAATTTTTTTCAGGATATATTTAATCAATAGAATAATACATAAAATTTGTGACTGCATTTATTTATTTCACTTAACTGCAAAATCAAAAAGCTAAAAATAACACTATTACAAAACACTGAGTTATCTTCTAGATAGAGAATCATTCTCTGTGGCTGTCTTAACTTTGGTTCTTCTGGTAGCATTGAAAATTTTGATTATGGAAGTGAACTGCAAACACAATATTTAGGATTATTAAGCTATAACTCTCATGTTTTGCTCAAATATTCAGTGAATACAGTGTCTGGTTTTCAATTACTAATGTTGATAAAAGCACAATAATCCATCATTTGATAAAATCTGTGGTGATTACAATACATTTACACTGTAAATTAAAGAACAAAACATATCATAGTGACCTGCTTATGGTACTGTAGTATTCAATGTATTTCATTCCCTGAATTTTATAACCCTGTAACAGCTAATATTTGAGAAAACAATTGCATGGAAAAGCTAACCAAAATCAGTGAAGTATGAAGTATAGCTTGTAGCAACATTTCTTAGTATGGTTTTTCTTCTCTCTATGATGTATCCTCACCAAGTTTCATTACCTTACATATTAAACAGTGTTTGAAAATTTGGCTTTTAGCATTTAGCATGAATATTGTTTGTGTAACAAACTTTAATAAATGCCAATAAAGTTATTTAAGCAAAAACTTGGGTCACAATAGCTAGTTTTTGAAACAAAGGCATAGTTCTGAAAGAGACATGGCTATTCACCAACTTTCCAGCTCATATCATGAACAGCTTCTTTGAAACCTACTAAACTATAACAATTAAATAATATTAGTGTAGTGTAAACTGGAGGTCACATTGATCACATTTAAAGTGGGCTTCTCTACGAAATGTATTTCTTGCACAAGTTTCATAATTATACCCATTTTTTGCAAGCCAAGGTTCAGATATTATCACTCTATATCCACACCTTATTCTATTGAGCAGATATTTCTGTGCTTCGGGTCAATAAATTTCATTGGATGCAGTGGAAAGCCATGGCATGGAATCAAACTTAAGTTGTTCAAATCTAAACATGGTTCCTTCATGATGGAGAATGCACAACTTGAATGGAATTTTTCACTGCCAGTCAGTGTTTGTACAAATATATTTCACTCAAATACACTAGTACAAATACAAATACACTGGCTTCCCCCTGGTAAATAGTCATACTTTCAATGCTAAACTTACAAAGCATACATTTTTGATCAACTGCCTCACTTATTTCTTTGATGTACAATGGACCACTGTTACATGCTATTTGTTAGTCGTCATTACATACTAAGAGAGGCAACTCATGAAATCCAGTAGATGTCACTACGACAAAGCACTAAAATACTCTTCAATCTGCCAAGGTGTAGACAGGGTTATTATATTGGAACATTGGCTAGTGAAGATCAACCATACCTGCCAGATCATGACATGTCACAGGAAAATCTAATGATTATGTCAACTGGCCCATGTATTTCTGAGTGACAGAAGCAGGCAACTCCATTGCTTACAACAAATGAAGAAAATGCAGAAAATGATGGCATCAAATGTTAAGCTTATTGGTAATTCCATAGCTATATGATGACTTTAAAAACCTTAATAAAAGACCAGATTTAGGAACATACTGGAATAACTATTTGAGCTCAGATAGCCAAGGGGTGGAAAGCTGGGGCAAGGCAAGTTAATGCTATGTGGAGCGGTGGTATTTACCAATATGGATAATATTGCATGTCTGTACCACTAGAAATGTGGGGTATAAATATCTAGTGCTTTGTCCACAAGTCTTGATTCAAACATGCCTCATGAGGGAGAAAAAAGCTTCTGAACCGACCAACACTAAATAGCACAAATTTTCTTCAAATATCTCTGATGCATGCATAATATCTCTTTACAAATTAAATCTGTTATTAAAAAATATAGACTTTTCCTGTGTTTTCAATACAAATCATATTTAGATATTTGGGATATGAGAATAGTTCAAAGCAACACTACCCTGAGCTAACTCATCTGAAATGCACATACATGTCATAGGGACATTATTTATGACATTGTCAATATGTGAATATTGTGATGAGTTTAAACTTTAAATGATTTGACCAGATATTATTTTTAAGCATACAGTATGCTTATTACTTTTATTATAATTGAATACTGTAGTTGGATTAAAAACAATCTTCATTTGTCATGTAAGACCCTGTCTTCATAATAACAAATGACTTGATATAGTCCTCTGTCCACATTATAACAAATGACTGGAGATAGTACTCTGTTTTGATAATAAACAGATGACAAGAGACATTACCCTTTCAAGGGACTCCAAGGAAGCACGGCAATCCCTTCATTTCTGCAGACCATAAATTCCTCCCATTCGGACTGGCGGCACAGTAAACTGTACTGTTGCTGGAAATAAATTGTTAAAATAAACAAGAATATTCAATATAGTAAATTTTGTGCCAGTTTTTAGTAAGTTTAAAGTATTGGTGTTAGGCAAAGATAACTGACAGATCAGAGTATTATGAATAACAATTAGTGAGGGACAGAACCACATTATTTGGCAATGTGCATGTAGGTATGGATGCAGTTTGAGAGCATCTTAACACAACATAAATTATATAGTGAAGAGTAAGTTTACAAAAGGCATACAAAACAATGATAAAGGCAATAATGAGCAAAATCCTTGAAATGAAAAATCTAATCTTTGTTTCTAAAAACTTTTAAAAACTCCAAGATCTTACTCAGTTGGAACATAATGTGACAAAGCTGCCTTCATGCACATCAGGCCTGTAATACATCCCTAACCTGCAGACCAACATAACATGTATAAAAACTATACACATTTACTAATTAACAAAATTTAAGAACAATATATCTATAATGGGCTTGATTTTGTCATTAAACCTGATTTGCATGCAAGCCTTTGTTCATCTATAATTTGAATAAAATTGTATAGCGCACATTTGGTATATATAACAAGACTCACTTTCTGCACCCAGTTTTAATGTTATCACAATGTGGCAAGTGTTTTAAGACAAAACAAAACAGAATAAAAGAAATTTGTTACCAGACTGATCTGACTGACTAAAGGATCATGGCACTAAAACTGCCTACACATATCTTGTCACAGTGGAACACTTAATTCTTTTCATTTTGAACTATACTGTTAATGGATTTGATCACAATTTTCTTTTGGTAATTTTCTACCACAAAAATGGTTCCATGTTTCACCCCAAGTTATAAATAGGAGTGAGTTTTTATCAGAGGAGAGGTGTAATTATGATGCATTGTATGGGTAAATGTTAACTTAGAAACTGATATATTTTAGTGGTGTCCTGCTAGTCCAAATATGTATAAATACAAGATTTGAAATTTCACACAGCATCTTGTGTTGGATCTCAAATTGTACTGATTATAATCGGATGAAATATCAGCATTAACTGCATACAAAACTTCTACTATGAGGGAAATCAGCTAACCTTCATATCCATAGAGAAATTTAAAGTACTGACAAAAATACTCCAGAAAAATTAGGCAAGCACTATTTTACTGCGAACTAATGAAACATCATGTAATACATTCATGTAATAAATGACAATCAGTGCACTATAACAAACAGCAGATGTTGTTTCTCTACCAAACAGAAGACAAGATTTTAAAATGTAAAAATTTTACATGCAAGATGTATGTCAAACTTATATTTCACCTCAAGCTGGGTTAAAAAAAAATGTGTTATTATACATTAGTGCACATTATATACACAAAAATATAGTAAACATTGAAAACTTATCAAATGTCACAAAACTTCACCAATATATTTTCCCCTCATTCTGTATCATGCCTATTATGTATATGGGTGATCATACAATGTGCGATGTTATTTATCAACAAAAAAATTATTGATATTCCTGATAATCGTTAAGGTACCCATGTTACTGAGGCTAAACTAAGTTCTTATTAAATTAAAATGAATACTGTACTTTTATTAATTTAACCCAATATTAAAGATGCTCTTGTGTTGGAAATATTTTTTCTTTCTTGAATTATCAGATATAAATGTAAAATGCTGATGAATAGATATATACATATAGCAAAAAAAAAAAACCATGATAAATTATAACAGGCCCTTCTGAAGAAAACTATGTACTCTAACATCTTGCTATATTAAGAGCCTGACCAAGAAAAAAAGTCCAGATTTTTTTTCTTTATTTTCTGAATTTATCCAAGTTTTCATTAATAAAAAAAGAAATAACATTGTCATATGTATAAATTTGCTACAAGTATCATGACTAAATGTTATGTAATGTAGAAAATCACCTACCTGTATCATGACAAGATATCATGTAATGTAGGAAATCACCTACTTGTATTACAACTGTATATCACATAATGTTGGAAATCACCTGCACAAATACTGACTAGATGAAATGTGATGCAGAAAATCACATATTTGAATGACTAGATGCCATGTAATTTATAACATCACCTACTTCTATCATGACTAAGTGCCATGTAATGTAGAAAATTGCCAACTTGTGTCATGACTTAATGCCATGTGATTAAGAAAATCACCTTCTTGTATTATACCTGGATAAAATATAATGTAGAATATCACCTGCTTTTATCATCACTAGATACCATGTAATGTAGGATATCACATACACATATCAAGACTAAGTGTCACATAATATAGGAAATGAATTACTTGCATTATAACTACACACCATATAATGTAAAATATCACATGCTTTTATCATGACTAGATACAATTAATATAGAAAATTATCTATTTGTATTATCAATAGATGCCATGTGATATAGAAAATCATCTACTTGTCTCATGAGTAGGTGCAATGTGATGTAGAAATTTACCTACCTGTATCATGATTGGATGCAATGTAATAAAGGAAGTCACCTACTTGCATCTTGACTACATGCCACATAATGTATAGTATCACCTATTTGTATGACTAGATGCCATGTGATGTAGAAAATGACTTGTATCATGACTAGATGCAATATGATGTAGAAAATCATCAACTTGTATCATGACTACATAACACAATGTAGTAAATCACTTATTTCTATCATGACATGCAAATGTAATATGGAAAATCACTAAAAGTATATAATACATTTAGAATACTTTGTGTGAAACAAATTAAATATTTTTAGTTCCATTTAATGATTCTAACCTGAAAGGCTATTGAGTTATATACTGGATAAAATTTGCAATGCTGTGTGAAACAAAGTGTGAGAGATGAAACTAAGTTATTGATCTTGGCCTCGTCTTATACTCAGCATTAACTTACATATGGACGAAGGATGACAAATTTGCCAAATTTGCTCATTAGACTTATAATCCGCAATTGTCTTATAGGCCGGTAAATATGGTTCTTGTATCATGATTAGATGCCACGTGATTTAGAAAGTCATCTACTTGTATCATGACTAGATGTTACAATGTAGTAAATCACCTACTTGTATCATGGCTAGATGCAGTGTAATGTAGGAAGTCACTGACTTGTATCATGACTATATGACATGTAATGTATAATATCATTTTTCTGTTTGAGTAAAATTGCCTACCTGTATTATGTTTAGATGACACAATGTAGTAAATCACCTATGTGTATCATGACTAAATCCCGTGTAATGTATAATATCACCTATCTGTATAACTAGATACCATGTGTAAAAAATCACCTACTTGTAACAAGACTAAATGCAATGTCGTACAGAAAATTATCTACCTGTGTTATGAATATATATGACACAATGTAGGAAATCAACTACTTCTGTCTTGTCTAGATGCAATGTAATTTTGAAGAAAAAAAAACTATCTGTATCATGACTATAAGCCATGCAAGGTAGAAAAAACCTACTTGTATCATGACTAGAAGCAATGCAAGGCAGTAAACTGGCTAAATCTAATATAGCTATATATATATGCAATGTAGAAAAATCACCTATTTCTATCATGACTAGATGCCATATAATGGTGAGATTTTGATTTCTGAGGTTGTTAGGTGAAAACCAGTAGGCAAACAATTTATGAATTTCACATCATTTCACATGTGTAAATATTCTAAAAGTTTTTAATTTTATACATTTGGTGTTTCAGTAGTTTACAATTCTTAACATTCTAAGTCCTTGGGCATGGCACTTTACTTGAATTGCATTGGCACACTAAAAAATCTAAACAATCAAACCACAAACCAGCTATCACCCATTGTCTGGAGAATACAAAAATGCACTGCCAATAGTTACCAAATCCTAAAATACTAAATTAAAACCTAAATGTAATAGTCATGACATGAGGTATGCCTGAATTTATCCTGACAAAAGATGGTAGAAATAAGTTCACTCAAAATGACAAATGTCAAGAGTTTAAAGTCTTGCACATATGATACATCATTGTTTATGAATGTCCCAGTATAAGAGATTCCATGTCCTTTGATTTCTGAACTGAGCTTATATTTTTGTATCAAATGAGATTTCCTAGCTATCACATTATCTGATATAATGGTGTAAAATTCACAGAAATTTTAAATGAGGGCTGATCCATTCAAACATATAATACATGCAGAGAAAGAAATTTTTACAAATACATGCCAGGGTAAATTGCTTTAATGTGTGACTACTCCAAACTGAAAAACCTTACCAGTGTCCAAAGTATGTTTTACAAGAACGGCTCTTACAACAAATGCAAAAGTGAGCACATTTTTTATATTATAACAAGGTCATTTTATTAAATGCACACATCTGAGTAAAGTCAATATTATTTTTAAAGTATATCTAAACAAAGTCAATATTTTTTTTAAGAGTAATTACTGGTATCACTAGAAAATTTAATTTGTTATTGGGAAATGTGAGTTTGCCTCAAAAAATAATATCACACCATGTTCAAAACAATACAACAAAATAAACTATCGATTATTTTTATGAAATTCCTTTTTAGCCATGATAAGTTTGCAAACTCATCTCATCAACTAAATGAACAATAACAACTGTCTGCAATAACTTATTTATATTTTAACTGAAGGATTTATGAACACTTATATTATCGATTAACTTAACAAATATCATCTAGTCATCTTAAAATCAGCAACATACATTAAAATATTTGTCAAGCCAGCTTTTGAGATTGAGAACACTTATTTTTATCAATTTAGTTGGTTGCAAAGCAGTGAGTATGTATTGGTCTCCTGTAATTATAATGCAAACAACTGAACATAAACACCATCTGAAGGTGCTATAGTTTCAGTGCATCAGTCATGCTTCAAGCAAAATTCTCCAAGGGGTTAATTTTTTGAGACTCATGACATTTATTTCTACACACATGTATTAAAGAAATCTCATAAGTTATAATATTAACAGTTAATATATAATAACCTTAAAATCAGCAAAATCCATTAAAACAATATCAGACAACATGATTGTTTAGACTTGCCAAGCTCACACACTGCAGAAAGCTAGGTTAGGACTCAAAGTTGGGAAAACTTGGATATGTACAAATACAATAATTAAACTGTAACCAGTAAGTTAAAATAAAAATTTTTATTCTCTATTTGCCAAATCTTGCTTTAATTAGAGCAAATGTTTATACTATCACATCTGCATGATGAAATATGAGATGCAAACATAACATTATTATATGGAAATAACATCTGATAGATTAAAGAAAATTTGATCAGTTACGTAAAAAAAAAGAATGCAGTAGATATAAACATTAAATGTGTATTGTGGCCAGATTGCAGGGCATAAACTTATAAAGCCTTATAAATGAAACATGACCCATTCCTCCCTTCCTTCATACATTTTTTTTTGACTTGCCCATAATACCTCAAACATGCTTGAGCCAATCTGAGCTTTTCCCAGGAGGCAGACAAGTGGTTTTGTAACTCCTCTGTAATTGTATATGTTTAATCTTGCTGATGTATGATTCATATTTATGTACCAGTCATTCTGAGCAATTCTGTGTTCAGGGATGAGTGGAGCTTGATATTAAACCCACTTCCCCATAAAGAAAATCAAAACAAACATGATGGAGCCTTTAAAAGGAAAAACATATTTCTCCCTTATCTGCCTACACCAGAAGTGGCAAAAACACTTCTGTTCTGAATAAGACAATAACAAAAAGAAAAAGACAAATATGAGTCAATACCTGCAGACTAACAACTGGATTGAGACCCATAAGTTTAGTTAGCTCTGCCACTTTCTGCATCTGCCATCCACAGAAATTGCTGACTCCAAAGTATCGGATCTTCCCACAGCGAATCAGATCATCAAATGTCCTTAGTGTTTCCTCTAATGGCACACCATTGTCCCATATGTGAGCCTGCAATTTATGTTAAATTCAATTATAGTGATTACCTATAAGAAAGCTTCTTATTATGCTAAGTCCATTCATTTAATCCAGGTGTAGACACAAAATCTCATTCAGTTGCATACATTAAAATTCTACTAAAATATAGAAGATATCTCTGTTTTTGAGTAGATATAAGGAAATATTTCACAAGCAAAGCAGGAAACAATGTACTGACATGGGTGGTGAAATCACAAGTAATGATATAGAATATTTCCACTATATGAGTGAACTATTTCCTTATATCTACTAAAAAAGTTAGCTTTTCTGTACATTATATTTCTTTTTAAGGCAAAACTAAAATTTGCATGGATTTTTCTCCATTCTGCACCAGTGTGATTATAGGCAAACTACTACATCAATAAAAAGGAGTCCCAAAATTTTACAATACCCCTAAGACACAATTATGGTTGTGAGGAGAGTTTAAAACATTATTTAAATAATTTTACTATGATATTTAATCAAGAGTTTGTCTGAAAAATGTGTTGGTTTGCTGTAGAGTATACAAGGCATACAACACTGTGTGGATAACAGAGAATATTAATTAACAAGTTTTATGTAAGTTCACTCACACAATTTTGCAAGATTCATCTGGAAATCTAATTTTAATTAAAATAATACCTGTCTTTTTTAAGTTCATTTATGACAAAGTATTTTAGAGGATCTACAATCCTATTCATCCTGTGTGTGTGTGTGTGTGTGTGAGAGAGAGAGAG
>QKMX01368838.1:726-11730 GCA_003401595.1 Venustaconcha ellipsiformis | reverse complement strand
GGGTGTCATCTCCACTACTGAATCCAGATTCAAAAGGTCAAGATCACAATGTCTATAAGAAGAGCCATTTCTATGTGATACAAGTCCAAAGTTCATTGGTTGCTTCCATTTTTGGCAATATTTTTGACTGGCTTGCATATAAAGCAATATCACCTAGCAACAATGGCATAGTACATGACTCAAATGGATACCATGTCTTTCAGTATATGGGTATCCAGTTAATGAAAGATAGTTTTATATGAAAAGTTTAATAATATTATTTACCACATGGTAGGCTACAGTTATGAACTTTGCAAAGGGTTTACTAATTGATAAAAAAAGAATATGCCTGGTTTTCCTTGCTGATTATCCTGGCTATTTAAAAAGACCTTATATGTCTTAGTTATTGTTAAAAGAATATTTAATTTTTTTTGGTGTATGGGTGTAATTTGGATTACAAAGTATACTGTTTAACCTTACTTCAGATGTTTGCCAATCAAAATACTTCTAGCCCCCACTTGGTAATTTTCACTTTCTGGATTTCAGAGGTAAATTGTTAACAAAAATACATAAAAAACAGAGACATTAACGTTTATTTTTTTTATTTTGTAATTCATTCATTGCATTTTCAGAAGCTGGTATTGCCTACTCTGGCAAAATCTGTTTTCCCTGTTTTACTAATGGCTAAAACTAGTGTACCTTGGACTAGGCTGAGCCGATTTTTTTTGGCCATTTCAATCAGCTGTATGCTTAGATCTGACAGAATTTCCACAATACAACAAGTACAGAAATTTCAGCCATGGTACATGCAAATAGCATATAGGCATGCAAACATTCATTACACTGTACATATTGCATATGCAAAGAACTTCACCTTACATATATTGCTTTGTCAGAAGTTCATAATATCTGTGGAGTGAAACCAATACGCTGTTTATGATACTCATATTTTTATATATATTTACAGGGACCTAATCATGCAGTGTCAACTGCATGCACTACAGGTCTTCATGCTATTGGAGATGCTAGAAGATTCATACAGAGTGGTGATGCAGATGTCATGGTTGCTGGGGGTACAGAAGCAAGCATAGATCCCATTTCTGTTGCTGGATTTGCCAGAATGCGAGCTCTCTCCACAAAGTTCAATGACACCCCACACCTAGCCTCCAGACCTTTTGACAGGGACAGGGATGGCTTTGTCATGAGTGAGGGGGCAGGAGTTATGGTTCTTGAGGAACTTTCCCATGCTTTGAGTAGGGGAGCAAAAATATATGGGGAGATTCTTGGCTATGGTTTATCAGGAGATGCCCACCACATGACTGCCCCATGTTCTGATGGTAGTGGAGCATTAAGGTGCATGAAGACAGCCTTGAAAAATGCCTGCATATCAGAAGAACAGATTGGCTATATCAATGCCCATGCCACATCAACACCACTTGGGGACAAAGCTGAGAGCAGGGCAATCTGGGAGATCTTCAGTAAAAACTGTGATAATTTGCTTGTGTCCTCCACAAAAGGGGCCCTGGGACATTTACTGGGTGCTGCAGGTAGTGTTGAAGCCATAGTAACATTGTTAGCCTGTCAATCAGGGGAGATCCCACCCACTATAAATCTGGACCACTTGGACACTGGATACAATTTGAACTATGTTCCTAAGGTTTCAGTGATTTGGAAAAATAATCCTAGTGGGAGAAGAATAGCTCTGACAAATTCTTTTGGATTTGGTGGGACTAATGGATGTCTTTGTATCTCATCATACCATTTAGACTGAGCTTAACCATTTCATTAAGATCATTTTGTTCAGTTTGAAAAAAAAACAATTATGGCATTTGTTTTGAATGACACTCATCAAATTCAGTGATTTAAAAGCTCTTATTTTACTTTGAAATTATTCAAGAATTTCAGCTGTAAAATAATGCTGACAACAGTGAAACACCAATTGATCAGAGATCATAAATGCCAATCTTTGCATGACTTAAGGACGTGGAAATAGTGGTCCATTCAGCCACAGTGTGAGTACTGTAGATTCAGTCTTCCTAAAGAGTAAAAGGGAATTTCAGTTACCATTATCCAGAACTCTACATTTGCAGTGCTGAGGGTGATAAAGTAGTTAGCATGTTGGACTTGTGACTGAAAGAATGTGAGTTTAAATCCTACCATCAGATCAGCCTGAGTTGGCTACTATGGTGTGTCCTTGCACAAGGGACATTACTCTATTTTCCTCAGTAATAAATTGTCTTCTTGTGCTGCTGTGTCACCAAACCAAGATAAGAAGTGTATTAGAGTATTTTATGCAAAATTAACAGACTAAAAACAAAGAATTGTTTGAATGTTTTCAAGAAATACAGTAGAGTTTAATTGGAAGTATTTAAAACAAAGTTGTTGACATTTTTCCTCTGCTAAATCATTATGGCACATTTGATCAATATTAACAGTTGCAGTCGGGAGAAATTCTGGATGTCTTGGCAACAATAGTACATAGTGAGAACACTCATCAAGCAGAGCCATCTTGTTTAGTGCACCTTGATTTAATCTTGGTCATAAGGCTGTTTGATGCATTGTTCCATGCATAATAAGCATCTTGAATCTTAAGACTAAATCTGCTATAATGATTGTAAATTTGTGTTCTAATACCCAGACAAAATTTAACAAAAATAAAGGAAAAAGCTATAGTTCCAATGAAGTAAAATGTCTAATTTATTAAAATCTTATGAAGTACTTGATGTACCTGAATCATGTACAGGTGTGCACTAAATAATAAAATGAATGGATCATATTTATTCCTTTTACTTGGATTACTGTTCTTTCCAGCCTATAAGTTGATACTTTTTTACTTGAAAGTTAGGTCTTTGTCTTATACTCGGAAACAACTTATATATGAGTTATGTCATTGAAACTGCATCAACTTAAATATGGACTACAGTACCAGGTATGTTATTAAAATTGCTCTGTAATCAGCATAATCAAGAACAGGTTACACAGAAGTACCAATTCTTGTTCAGTTGCTACGTCAATAAATTTTTATAAACTAATATGACTACTTTTATATTTATAAGTTTGTCATTATTTTGTATGCATTATATTTGTATTTTCTAATTTCTCAAGCATGAAATAAAAGAAAACAATTACCGATAAACAGTTCATTTGCTGCATATCATATTTACAGTCAATACTCTCTAATGTACTGTACTAATTCAAACATTGTTTTCTCCTAAAAAAGATACAAAATAACTTTATTTTATTTATCCATTTTCAACCAAACTTTATTATATTCCTTATCACATTTTAGCCACTGGTCAGTTGAGATTTGATTTTCCAGTATATTATTTCACATGCAAGTGGTTACAGATATAGCTAATTACCACAATTGTTTAAACTCGGAAATTGGCTTTGGCCACTGGTACTAGTTACAGTATTGCCAGTACCCCTTTGTTCTTTATTATTAATCCACATCATGGTACCAGTTTTCAATATCAAGTGGATTAAGAACCACAAGAAATGATGCCCACTCTCTTCTCTGGAGGTAAATAATGAAGTTAGCCATGGGCATTGTTTTCATTGCAAAAATACTGGTACATTTTAATGAGTTATGCATGCTCTGATCAATCTTTATATTCATAATCATTCATGTAAATATCCCTGTACAAATCATACAACTTATCTCACAATGCCTCCTTTCAAATCATGCAAGTCTTACACAATAGCTATTAATCTGGAAGGTGTAAAGTTTGCAGAAGAGAAAGGTGGAAATATGGCTGCTCACAGGAAATGTGGTGTAAGTGAAAAATGTGTCAGGGACTGGCATAAAGCATAGATTGCATTAGGTGCTACAAAAAACACAAAGAAAGCAAATCATGGCTGCAAAGCAAGATTGAGTAATATTGAAGATAAATTAGAAGAATGTGTCTTGACACAATGTACTGTGTGTCATGGAATGAACTCAGACTCAAGGCCAAGGAAATTGCAGCTCAATTAGAAATTGAAAGTTTTAGTGGCAGTACATGATAGTGTTTTAGGTTTATGCAAAGAAGTGGCCTTAGTATAAGACAACACACTACTATGGCACAGAAACTTCCATGAGTACATGCAAGACAAGATTAAGACTGACAAGTTGGAAATGATAAACATATATGAAGTGCCATTAACATTCGACATTCCAATTAACAGAACAGTTGAATTAAAAGGATCTAACAGTGTTACTATTAGGACAAAAGGGCATGAGAAGTCGTTCAGTCATGTTATGCCAATTGGGAGAAGTTGCCACCAATGTTGATTTTTAAAAGAAAAACAATGCCAAAAGAGAAGTTCCCTAGTGGAATAATGATTGAAGTAAATCCAACGGATGGATGGACAATAACATGATAGGGAAGTGGTTAGATAGATGTTTTGCACATCGAGTTGATGGATTTTTTCACACTAACATGTCTATTCTCATGGATTTTATGCGTGCCCACATCATATATGCCCATGTTGTACATTGGGTTAAGGATACATAGGACAGGATGCCTGAGTCAGCTACTGTGAATGGCTTTATTAAAGCAGAAATTGTCAGTGGGATAGAGAAACCAGATTAAGGATGATGAGATGGAGACCAACGATAATGGGAACATTTTCAATAATCGGAGCCCTGACACTTTTCATTCTGATAATGGAAGACCAGGAATTTGAGGGATTCTCAGATATTGGAGATGATTAAGTGAACCATTATTTTTGTTATTAGGGTGTGGAACAGTTCTAGTACAGGTAATAAAATGAATTACAACATTGATGTGCTTTCAATTATAATTGACATGTTAATTAATATATACAGGTATTATAAAACTGTTTTTCTGCCTTTTCTTCACATTTCTGATTTCATTATGGATAGCCCCATTTCCCTATTGGTAGTGTCATTAATTTTATCTTTTCTGTTGAATCTTGCACTCAGATTGGTTTCAAATGGAATAATCTGGCTAAAGCATTAGACCTTTAATTAACATGTACAGCCATGTGGCAATGGATGTCATAATTAAAACAAGCATGGACTGTTTATTCAGCTGTGTTAATTGATAATGGAATATAGCAGTGCTCTTGTATAGAAAGAAAAGCACAATTGTCAGGTAACTGAACAATACAGATTACATTTGTCCTAAACTCTTTCTCTCCAAATCAAAACTCGAAAAAGCATGTTAGCATCAGTGATGCAATTTCAAAATTGCCAGTAATATGGAATAGCATACAGTGATACCATTAATATTCATGAAACTAGTTAATATTGTGTAAAAATGAAGCTAAGGTATTGACATGGCCTTGTCTTATACTCATAACAGACTTGTATATAGATGAAGGATGGAAGATTTACAAAATTAGCGAATTCAACTTATACTCCGCAGTGACTTATAGGCAGACAAATACAGTATTTTACATGTAAATGATGTTAAAATGTTGGAATAATATGGGTAAGGTTGAGGTAACCATAAGATGTTAATAAGTATTTCTTTTTCATTATTTAATAATAGACAGAAGTTTAAACTATGTCATTTTATGTCCCCAAGAGTTCCAGTGTGGTATAATAAACTTGCAAAGTGACATATCAGTGACATCATAATGAAATGATAATGTTATGATAATAATATCATATCTAGCTGTGTAGTAAATATTGATTTACAAAAGCTAACTACCTTAAAGTTCATTTGTCTGAAACTAGTATTATTGTCTATATCTTTAGTGATGAAGTAAAAGAAAAACATTGTTTTGATAACAGTAACTGTTTTATTTTTATTAGCAACCGTTTTCATAATGTGTACAAAAAAATTAATAAAAAGATATTCTATCAGAGTTTAGAGTCTGTCTTACCAGAAATCAAGATTTATTGATTCCTTTAGTCAGACATTAACATATTTTAAATCAAAAATATTGTTGCCATATAGTATGATAACCATCATGATGTCTCAAAGTATGCTTATATTGTTCATATTCAATATCCACAATGAAGTGGTTCACAAAGATTTAATTTTCAATAATGAATGTGCATGCAATTAATGTTCTGAACAATTGAAATCATGAAATCTGATAAAATTATCATGCTTAGCATGTGAACATGCAGTATATTGTATAGTTGTTTTTTTTTAAAAAAAACTATTAGCGAATAGAGAAAAGCTGAATGTGAAATTATTTTCCATTAATTAGGGTAATAACTGATTATTGCCAAAAACAGAACTGACCATGGCTACTCATTAGGCTAGTGCAAAATATAAAATCGGAGTATTTTATGTTCAGACTTTCTTGATGTGAATCATTGTTCATTTATTAGATTATATTGAAAAGTCCTGAAAAAATGTCTGTAAAACTTTTACATTATGATGATTTAATTTGTACATGTAGCCTGAAAGTCTGACAGGATTCCAGTGCACTTGCAAATCAACTTATGCCATGCACATTTGACAGAGAAAATGTATTGCTTGGTGATCTGTAGATGCCTGCATGTTTTATTATTTGACTGATATACAGTGATATGTTAATTATATTACATGGAGTTCATTGTATTTTCAAGATGTTAACAATTTTTCCAAGGAATAGTACATAGTTTAAGCAGCATGTACTAAAAATAAATTGCCTTGTAGTATATATGTCATTTCAGTACTATTTTCAGGTATGCCTTCACTTAGTTCTTGCCAGACCAAACATTTTCACTTTGTGTCTTTATTGCCATCATGAAACCCAACTGTTGAGTTTCTTAAAAATGGTCAAGACTACATTCCCTCCACAAATGGGTTAGTGCACAAATTTGAAATATATTACACCAAATACTTTACAACCATATAATTGAAAATATACAAATTAATACCAGCAAAAATGACAAGAAAAAAGATTCCAATAATTTAGGATTAAAAATCTCCTGACGAATATAATCATTACATAGCTATCAAAATTTAGTTTTACAATACAGTACATGTATATCATTACATAGCTACATATGATCAATTTAAATTTAGTTTTACAATACAGTACATATCATTAAATAGCAGTTACTAATCAATTTAAATTTAGTTCCATGTATATCTTGAGAGAAAAGTTAGCCAATGTCTATTAAGAAGGACTCGGATCCGTTTCTTATCAATATTGTACAAGTAGTTGTATTAAATTAGCAGATAATTAGTTTTCACCTCTTTTTGCTGTTTCTTTGCCAAAATAAAATGGAATACATTTACACAATCTTATTGCTTTTACTTAACCAATATGGAATATATTTATATAACCTTGTTGCTACTACCTGACCAAAAAGGGTAATCTCACTGTTATTACTTTACCAATGTGGAAATAGATTTATGTAATCTTGTTGCTATTACTTTACCAATTTGGAAATAAATTTATGTAATCTTGTTGCTATTACCTTACCAATGTGGAATTAGATTTATGTAATCTTGTTGCTATTACCTGACCAACAAGGGTATTCTCACTGTTATTAATTTACCAACATGGAATAGATTTATATAATTTTGTTGCTGTTAATTTACCAATGTGGAATAGATTTATGTAATCTTGTTGCTACTACCTTACCAACAAGGATAATATCACTGTCATTACCTTACCAACATGAAATTGATTGATATAATCTTACCAACATGGAATTGATATAATATTGTTCCTATTACATTACCAGTGTGGAATAGATTTATGTAATCTTGATGCTATTAATTTACCAACATGGAGTAGATTTGTATATCATATTGTTATTGATCTACTTGCACTAGATTAATATAATCTTACTGCTATTAATTTACCAATGTGGAGTAGATTTATCTATCGTATTGTTATTGATCAACATGCAATAGATTTATATAATCTTATCGCTATTAATTTACAAATGCGTGGAGTAGATTTATCTATCGTATTGCTATTGATCAACATGGAATAGATTTATATAATCTTATATTGTAGTAGTTTTTAATTCAGTTTTTTCCAGTCTGTTCCTCCTGCTTTCGTTCTTCTTCCTCTTTCAGGGAGTCATGAGCAGTTTTCCAATGGTAAAGTCTGAAGGCAATCTCTACCTCTAATGGGGGAGGGGGACCAGGCTCCTCTTCATCCTCCTGAAGAGGGGCAGGACCTTTGCCTCCTTTACCTTTGTCTTTCTTATCATCTTTACCTTTTGCTGCAGATGCACTTGCTTTTCGATCTGAAAATTGTAATGCAAAACAATATAGAGTAAAAAATTTGAATTTAAGTTATATTTGCCAGTGAAAGGTATTGTTACTATACTCCACCAGAGAACACTATGAGAACACGTCTGAAAGGAGAAAGCAACAATAAATTTCGTATTTGACATAATGTGATATGACATCAGCACACAGCAAGAGAAAAGTGGAACAACCAGAGTCAGGAGGAAATGTGTATGGTCTTCAAGATAAGTCTTGAGGTAGCTATTTGTAACTGGAGAATTTATCATGATTCACTAAATAATACAATAGCAATAATATCCGTAATAAATAAATATTAAATAAAGCAGGAGTACCAAACATTCAGGTATATGATAATAAATTTAGATTGATAATTAATTTTTCATTGCATTCATCTCAATTAGAATATTTAAAAACTATTAATGTTTCTGTTTTATAAATTGATGTTATCCAAAGTTTGTATAATGCTGTATGCATTATATAAAGATTGTTTATTCATTTCATATTTAAATTTATATATTGCACAAAATGATGAAATTCAGTATCAAGATGGCAGGGTGGTTATTGATCCCACAACTCTTAGTTCACAAGTTTGATGCTGTATCGACTGAGCAGCCTTGGCTCTTGATGGCTCTAATGCCTGGGGTGAGGCAGTTTTTAAGGTGGATGAAACCACAACCTATGCAGGGGTGGGTAGGGAGGTTATTATATTTTGGATTTTAATGATACACAAACTCAGCAGAAACCACATTTTGCCTTGCCCCCCCCCCTCTATTGGATGAAGAGCACTCAAAATACCCCGCTCCCAACCTGTAAACCCCCATTATCTCTGTATGCCAAGAAAACTTTCCACCAACCAGACCTACCATACAAGATTTCAAAGTGTGAAATTTTTTAAAAGCATTTTTCTTAGTATCAAGTATGTTGGGTAACTTCCCTGATCATTTCAATTCTTGCACAAAAGAAGAATAAACAGACAAATGAAATATGATAGTAATATTTGATGGTAAGTATAGAGTGTAATTGCCCAAATGTAGATGGCAGTCTGGTTTTACAATTTTCAAAGATTATGAATAGTATTGCTATTACATCTATGTGATTCATATTGTATCTAATTCTGTCAATACATTCATGACTGTATGAAAGATTCATTACTTAGCATAGAATCCAATATGGAGGCCACAATCAACCTTAGATATTTTACCACCTACCATAGTACATGCTGTAAGTATAGATCAAGTTTGGTACCATAGAGGTACAGATTGAGTATATTACCACTTAGCTATTCATATGGAAAATTACTATCACTGAACAAAGCACATATTATTATTATTATTTCTATTTATTATTATTATTACTTGAATGGGTTATTTTTTGTCAGCAATTCATTTTTTATTGTAGGGTAGGAATGCAAAGTGTATATGATGGGATTTGGTTATGTCTATCTGCAGGATAACTGATGAAAAGAGATTTCATAAATACTGAATGAAGATTACATTAGTAATACTTGCACCCTTCCTGATATTGTAAGATCTACATAAATTATGAAGATAAAACCTTGAATATTGTTTTGGGTTGTTTGGGACTTGATTTGTTTACAGGGTGGATTTGTTTTTTAGGGCAAGATATAAACAACTTCTTTATATCTGTATACAAAACTTGAATAAAAACAAAACATTTGTAGACTGACAGAATCATTAAACACACAGTTTAAGTCTACACAAAACAAAACAATTTTTAAGAAATTTTAAAATGGACCGAAATGCATTTGACATGGCCTTGTACAGTGTTATGAAAGTGCATCAGTGTGTTGATACTGCATAGAAATTGGTCCATACAAATAAAAATGGCCAATAAGTTTCCTGTGCTCATGCAATAAAAATATAGGTTTGCTATGGTCATATAATAAATGTATTTATTTCTTATGGTCATGTAATATATAGGTTTTATATCGTCTTTTTATAAAATTTACAACTGAAATCTTCTATCTGTCCATAGCTCTGTTATATTAACTTTAGGGGTAGGGGTGAATTTAAGACTTTTTGTTCTTCAATAAATGTCTCTTATTTTCATTGAGCACTCTGCTAGAGATGTTTATTGCTTCAGAAGAATTTCTTTTCTGTGCTGTTTTATGCTACAATTTCCAAATTTGTCTACTTGTCTGTTACATGCAGATTTAGTTCCATTCTGTCTCTTAATTCTCTTCCTTCTCCTCCTCCATTCATCATATATGTGTTCTAAACAAAGAAGCTCTTCATTTTGACCTACGTTTGTTATTCCAATTTTTCTACTTTAATGTATGATTATTTTGTCCAAAACATAATATTCAGGCTTTGTGTGATCCTTTCCTTGATATTTTAGTACTGATGTGCTGTTATGTTTGTAGATAGATTTTGTTGTACATTCATCAGTTGATAATTTTGGGGTCTAAAGTAAAAGTCATGCAGGTGTTCAATGCCGACTATTTCATTAATGGGTGTCATTTTTAAAAAATTTGATTCTACATACCTTTAAAGACAATTATTCATTTTTTTGGGATCCTCATACAGCCATATTCCTTTGAAATGTAATTATTTACATGCCATAAGAAGAATATACAGCAAAATCAATGTTAAAGTTTGTGGACATTTTATGATGAGATTAACCTAAAAGTTGGATCAATTTCAATGAATGTTGCATGCTATGTCATAAAGTAAGTTACGTATCTTGATGAAAAAATTTGTTCTACCCTTTTTTGTAACAATTAGACTTAACATGCTCTTTTCTTAACCTGGGAGCCCCGAGTGGCTGAGTGGTATAAAGCACTAAACCATTATGGATCACTGCCACCTCACTTCTGTCTGTGTGGGTTCAAGTCTTAGGCTCAGCC
>QKMX01368781.1:38503-55331 GCA_003401595.1 Venustaconcha ellipsiformis | reverse complement strand
CTCACACTAATCTTATTATAAGGCATATAGGGTTACAACAGAGTGAGAGCCTGGAGCTAACCTTAGGTGACCTGTAACGGTCAGACCATTTGTAGCATCAGAATGTTAATAACGTATATTACCACAAGCCGCAGTTCTATAATGAATATGTAAAAGAGAGACAACTCATTGAAACAGGAACATGTACAATTGATAGTTTACCTCCCATCGCTATAGGTAGAGTTGCTTTCCTCAAAATAGATGGCGGATGAATATTCTTTGCCACAAATTTTTTCAAAACTTTTTAAATAAAGTCTTTTTATGACTCAGATACATAAACCATATGTATCTTAATATAAAATAGGATGGAAATTAATATTTGTTTTACACACAGTTTTAAGAAAACACGTAAAGTTAATGGACCTTTTTAAAACGCGTATCTATCAAGCACCGACTGCAATTAGGTTGTAAACAATATGGACGACTGTTGCTAGATAGCGGCTCATTGATAAGATATTTATCACATCTATCCAAATATCTGTCATAAAAATGTAAAAGAAGGAAGAACAAAGTGATATAAATTTTTAATTTTATCGATGTTTATAATCATTAGAAGGTGAAATATACCGTTGCAATGAGTGCTCGTTCCAACAAAAGCCAGGTTAATGCTTCAGGTCGCTCTGGAAGCGGTAAAGATACTGTCAACTTCATGTTGGCACCAAACCAAGTGTCGCCTGAGGATCCTGGGAAAGACCCAAGTGTTTTTATGTTAGACCCAGATTTACAGAAAGAGGAAGATCTGCCAGAGAAGTATCCTAGCGACAGTCTGAGAAAGAAAAGCGGAGGTCAGAGGCAATCCAGTGGTAGAATGTCTCGAGAATCACAGTCTTCTAAGAGAACGGACATGTCGGATGCCAGTCGTATTGTTAAATCCAGAAGTAGACCGAAAAAAGAACACGAGGTGGACCTATGTGTTTACAAATTATCTGAGAATAACTGTTTTATTTTATTCAATTTCTTATATTAGCTGTCAGCTACTACAAAAGTGTAACACCAGCAGTTTTTTGTGTGATTTGATTCTTAGGTCTGTCACGCTCTAGGTCTACTCAGTTTAGCCCCATGACAAGTAATTTTGCTCATTACATGAATACAGAATAAAGTTGCCAGAGGCTTCATCCATTTTTAAGTTTTCTTCCATGCAGTTTAGTCCTTTTTAAGTTCAGCATGTTCTGCACTATTGATTTAGTACTAGTTGTCACCATGGTGATAATATCTTGCAAATGGACTCAGACTTTTACTTGTTATGCAAACTTTAAAAGATCATTTCAAGGGGTACTTTTAAAGTATGCATAGTTAGTGAAAATTTGCATACATTAGCAAGATATTAGTGCTATGACAACAACTGGTATGCGATGAGAACTGGTCCTCAGCCAGTAACAATTTTTGTCTTAAGATGTATTCTATTTATAATTGGTTCTTATTTTCTATGCTAAATTATATCCACAAACATGGATGCATGTCATGTCTTAATTGTCTTTTCTGAAGTCTAAAATATATGTCACCAACATGAGAAATTGATTTTATTTGCAAGGCTAACATAATTTACACATATATTTTAATGTTTTTTTTCGTATGATCCTTATTCTTGTAATGAATCATGTTTAGTTCTTGTTGGAGTCTATGGTATGCTTATTTAAAAATTGTTAAAACTATTGCTTAGATAAATCATCAGACATCAAGGGAGGTCAGATAGGCACAATAATGTTTACATGAATGTATATATTTGGAGTTATATTTTTTCAATCCTAGCAATAATAAGAGTAAAAAAAACCTAAAGATTTATGGTTGAAAGAAACCATAATGAGCTATACAAACAAATGTAAATGGTTTTATCATAAAGAATCTTATTTATGTACTAAAATATAATTGGATGTGAAAGTCCTATTTGGCATTTGCCTATAGAGAGTCTATTATGTGAACTGTGATTATTGATATTATTCTTCTGATCCATTTCAAATGTATGAATGAGGCAGAAATATTTTAATAATGATATTTATAGTTGACACCAGTTAAAATAATATACAAAGTGGAATGTAGGTTGAATTTTAGAGCTCAAACCTTGGGGGTGAAACTTGAAAAGAGATGAAACCCCAGGACAGCATTTGTGCCAGACAAGTAGATATTTGCATTTTGTAAGTTAAGCCAATCAGATTTGTAAATTCTCAGATGGATCTAATTGATACTTAAACTTTCAAATTTAATATTACTTGATGTACATAATTTTACACAAATTATCCATTTTACGCATCCATTCCCCATAACATTCCATAGTTATCATGTATTTTCCCATCCATCATGTTTGATTGCTGTGATATAATTTTTGTCAAAAGCGAATTAAAAATTCCAGTTGCAGTCATTCAGTATGGTCTGTGTCTAAAACCCACACCCAAACCATATTCCCTTTTACAGAAATTAATGAATCATTCTTACCACTATCATCCATTTTGAACATTGCATCTTATGTTTAGTAGATTCTTATGACTTTAAACAAATAAATCTGAAATTCCATGTAGTTTTGGAGAAATCTGTTATTGATTACCAGCAAAAGGTTAGAAACCCAGTAGGGGGTCTCAGAACCCTGTACTGCCAGAGTCCCTTTAAATTTGCTTCATATGCTTGCAAGATTCCACAAACATTTTTGAAATGTAGAAACATTGTCAGTTTGTCTATTTTATTTTCTTACTAAATATTTAATTAATATGGATAAAGAACCAGGAGACTGTATTGATTTTGTTTGGTGTGTAGCAATGGTCATATGTAAAATATATATATATGTACTTAAGTAAGGATACTAACACAGTCCTTTGAGGTTGTCCATCAAAACATATATAAATTTGATTAATCCAATTCTAAAGATTAAGAATCATGCTCTTTTTATAATACTTTGTTTTCTTATATCCCAAAAGTTAAAGAAACTTTAAATGTGTCCATATCATCCAGTTCAACTTGTGACAGACTGTGTTGATGGAATTTGTTCAGTTTCTTAAGTTGGGTAATGTGTTATAAGAAACTGATAAAATAATTTTAATCATTGCCTAATTTTATATGAGTAGGCAAATTAAAGGACATGTAAGAAAAACAGTTTATAGTCTTTATTCAGCTAGAACTTGGGCAATGTAGGTTGGGGGCCTGGTAGTGGTTTCAGACCTATTGATAGTAACTGAAGTCAAATTTAACCAGAATAACATTTTGCATGAAGTGTTTGTTTTTTCTTTTGCTGGTAGGGTTTAATTCCAATCAGGGATAAGGGGTTTTAGAGGCAGATTTTAGACCCCACCCTCATTTCAGTATAGAATCATCCAGTCAGTTTCAGCGAGTACATGCTAAAATAAAACAACTGTTTTAAAGCATGTTTCTTTACTGTGAATGAGAAAAAATTCTAGCATATTTTGTACACTTATGTTTTCCCCAGATGAATGTTGAATAAGATTCATTTTTACTGCATTTGAGCTATGACAGCTGTACCTTGTGTCTTCTGATAGAATGTGTAGATTTGTCTTTAGAAGGAATCAAGGATGCTTGAATTAAATATACTATCAATTGCTTAAGGGAATTGTTTTCAGACCTTTTTATATTGAATATTCTCACATATAATTATGGGAAATGTAATATTAGAATTTCAAATCCATATTTCTGTTATAGCAATGCACCATCAGTGAAGATTTGCTGTTGTTTCAAAGCTTGTTTTGACTTTTATGTGGATATATACGGTATCATATTAGATAGAGTGTTGGTAATAGGTAAAAACATCGAAAGTGGTCAACCAAATAACTCAAAGTCAAATCCTACTCTGACAACCAGCTTTCTGTATTAATGTTAAATTAGTAGGTGTGCAAGCAAACTCAATACAATGGGCTATCGTTAAGTTTACATAAGAAGAAGAATGAAACTTTGGCACCCATTCTCACCTAATTTGCAAGAAACACAATTGTTAATTTTGTATAAATAAGTAATTACTTTAAAAACAATTGGAATTTTCATTAAGAGGATACTCAGGAAAACAGGTTTTATCAGATGGACTGTCCAGTGTGTGACAATAACAGTTAGAAATTTTGTCTATCCTTGTGATAGGGTCTATTCCAGGGTTCGTGATTGTAGAATTTGTACTTAATTGTGAAATACTGTGTTGAAAAGCAACCGAATGTGCAAAAATTGGATATAGTTTTTTCAAGTTCTTTATTCTTGTTAAATTCCCCCTTGTTTTAGAAAATTTCAAATTTAGGATGAAATCCCCACCCCAGAATTTTACTTCTACAATAGATTTTGTTAGAGGCAAGAAGAGGAGTGAAGAGTGAACTGAGAACCAAATTAGCTATGATATAGTAGATTGGGGGCTACATGGTGCTAGTAGAGAATAATTTGGAATAATTAGCTTCCAGATTAGACAGGTATTATTGCATATACATTAACTGTTATAGATAGCACTTGTTTTAATTGTGTTACCCATGTTCTACTAAGAATGTGTGATAACCAGAAAATGGATTTCATTATAGAGATGATATGATATGCATTTAGAACCACTTTATTTCTATGAAGGTTAGTTGCATCATTTCTGGAAATAATACCAATTTGTATTTGTAGGAGTAACAAAACATGGTAGTGAGACAACTGAGGAGGTTACTTCTTTGCTCTGGATAAGTCATTATCAGGATAGAGAGAAAAGTAAATTTGATAAGAGAAAAAAAAGGTCAAGTTTTATCCATAAAGAAAAAGTGTTGAGGATTGCCTCAACTCATTTTTGCAAGACTAAAATGACTCCCAGATTGTAGTTTTAAAACTAAAGAGTTTTATTATTTATAGTTTTTAATGTATTTAAATCTAACAAAATTCACATGTTTTAAGAAATAGCATAAGCAAGATAATGTAAATTCTTCATTTGAGGAAAACTTTTTGTTTCAGTGAAACTGGGGCTGGGTTCCTGTATTTGCAAAACTTTCTGAGCATGACACTGAAGCTCAAACTCAGTCACAGTTCATTCTCCAGATTTTGATGGAGTTCTATAAATGTTGATTAGTCTTATGAACATGGCCAAAAAATATGCATGTTGACGTATCAATTTGATCACAATTGTTTTATTAGAGTTATTGCCCTTTTGTCTCTTAGCCTGATGGTCTTGTTAGCACCGCTGGTCTCAAAGTATTTGATTGATTGAAATGAAAGTTGGTAAATATTATGGCAATATTACTTTGCACTTGCAAAATTTATTAGAGTTGTCACACTTTGCCTTTTAGCTTAATGCAGTGTATGACAATCTGGTTAGTACAACTAGACCCACACCTTTGATGGGTTGCCTTGGAAGCTGGTAAATATTATGGGCATTACCAGAAGATGTGCATATTGACAAATTGCTTTGATCCTTCAAATTGTGTTAGAGTTAATGGCTTTTTTGTTTTGTTGCTTAATGCATTGTGTGACACAATCTTGCTTATAACAACTTATCTCAGTTTTTTTTTACAGATTTCTTTGTAAGTTAGTTGGTAAATATTATGGTTATCACCTGAAGAGACACATATAAACAAATCACTATGTCCCCACAATTTTTATTAAAGGTAATGCCTTTTATGTCCTGTAATATATTATTGTATATGACACAATCTCATCTATGCAAATGGTCGGATTGTTTTAATGGATTGCCATAAAAGATTATCTTTTGTAACATAATGCAGTGTATAACATGATCTTGCCTGTGCAACTAGTCCCACAGTTCTGATGGATTGCTTTGAACATAGGCAGATGTCAGATTGTGGTCAACACCTGAAAATGTGCATATCAACAAAATACTTTGCTTGCCTTTACATTTAGAAAAGCTAATGCCATCATTGTCTTCTAGCTAATGCTGTGTGTTATATAATCATGTTAGTGCAACTGGTCCAACAGTTTTTGATAGATTGCTATGAAACTTGCTCATATTATGGTCGTCACTTAAAGATATGCTTATTGACAAATCTTAGTGCTTCCTTGACTTTTGTAGGAATTATTGCCCCTGTTGACATGCAGTGGGTACTTTGTCAGAAATTTGTGAATACAACTACCACGGTAAAAACTTTGCATACATTTTTGCAAGAGTTATACCCCTTTTTTGGACTTGGACTCATTTCCATCACAGAGTAGAGGTGGGTTGTGAGAGAAGTTAGGGTATATTTATGTAATCAAATTGCTTAACTTGGATCCCATTCCTTGACTGCTATATTTTAGTTATGTATATGTATCATATATACTTGCTTATAAGTATAGTCCAACTGCAAACAATATAGACTCTGATATGCCAGCAGAACAGATTCTGTCTTGTTTGTTCTGCAGATTATTCCTAACAAATTGCATGGATCCTAATATGCTTTTGCTTTATATGATGGCAGATGGGTGGTTTACAGTTGGATCTGTCTTATAATATGGTACGTATGCTACATAATATCATTTAACATTTTTGGAGTTTTGAGAATATGGAGTGAGAAATGCTGAAACTGTTTGATGATGGGTTTTGAATGTTGAATGTCACCCTGTTTAATTAACAATATTCATAAAGAGATTTTATCATCTATGATTACAGACTGATCCTTTCCTGAGTATTGATAACCTGCCACAAGATGCCACTTTTGTGTCTGACAAGTCACAAGGATCGGGAGGTTAGTAAGTTTTAAGCAACATTGTCACAACAATGTTATAATGTTCATGCTATTTCAGGTCAGTAAAATTTGGCAGTCAACATTTGACCAATGTTCCTGCTTGCATAAATTTCCATTCCTTTTGTTTTATTTGCCAATACCAGTGGCCATTTGCTATTTAAAACTAGCAAACGTATCCCTGCAGTCACCTTATGTCCAGGCTGAGCATAGTCTGTTTTGTTTGTTCTACCAAAGATTTCCAGTTAAGAAGGTAGACCATAATCATTCAGTGTCAGTGAGTTATGAGGTGGTAGATATTGGTCTATACTGAAATGATCATGTGACCAGGCAATGTGGAGCAAAGCTATGCTTTGAACAAACCAGTTTTGTGGTTACATTGCCCATATTTAAGATAAAGTCGCTCATATTTTGTCCTCTCGGAACAATAAAATGAGCAATTCTGCATCTACTCACCATGTTAAGTTGCATGACTAATTTCACTTCAGGTTTCAGAGTTCTTTGTGGTTGACCCAAAAAAATGTCTGGCTTTGTTTGGTGAGATAATTGCTTACAGTTGGAGTAATTAATTAAAAAAGATTTTATAAAGGTGCTTACAATAAAACAGATAGCTTGTCAATTGTGAACAATTGAAATATAAATGTCTCCATATTAAAATGAGAGTTGTCATGGATTTTGAAGCATAATTTCTTGATATCGTCAGATTTGATATTAAAATTGGTAAATTGAATTTCATGCATTTTTAATACAATGATTTCTGAGAAAATTGTTCTGTCAATTTTGTTAGGTACATGTATTTTATTGTCAACTTCTCCAGATATTCCTTCTATGAAAAGCATTACATAAATTAATTTAAACATTTTTTTGCTTCAGTTCAAGAGATATATCGAAAATAAAAATGTTATTGATAGATCAGTAAAATATTGTTATTGTGCCTACTGGATCTGAATTTACATAACCATATTTGTGGAGATTTATTGAAAGTTTATTAAATGAATGATGCAGATAAAATACTGATGTAATAGAGAGTTAAAAAGTGAAACTCAGCACAATGCACATTCATTTGTGTTCATTTATCTAGCCAGCCATAAAACACACCCACACACACCCACACCCGCACACACAACCCACACACACATTTGAACTGTAAGTGTATAAAAGAAGTTATTTGCTGTACTCAGACCAAGTCTCCTTTTGGGTTAAAACTTATCCCTCTGAGCCATTTGAGCTAGAAGTGCTTTTACGTAAAATTCTAACCTCATCTTGGTCCCAGTATTTTTTTTCATTAGTTGAGTCTGTATTTCACATCAGTGAATATAGCAGGGCTTGAAATTAGGATCTTTTCACTATACCACAAAATTACCATAGTAAAAATTTTACTGTCCTACTTCAATTTCACTGATCCTGATAAAATCAAACAGATGCCAATTTAGTTTCTGAATCAACATTTATTATTCATTATCTTAGTCTCAAAACAATGACATCTGGTTTTCATAAAAAAAACTCACAAAAAGTTGAAAGTTCAGGACTGTAACACATTTAGCTCTTTTTATGTGGAATTTTGATATCATGTATTCCTCTGTCATTGTGTTTAGGGTGCTTGTATTGTGTGGTTCCAGGCATGATACATGAATGTTTTTAAATCCATCACAAATGAAGTAACCTTTGCACTTTCATATTCCCCCGAATACTCAATGCCAAGAGTGCACAGCATCATAGCCTTTCCTGGGTTATGTTATAGCCATTTGTATTTATTTGCCCAAATGTTCAGATACTTTCGTGGTCACTTCTCTTAATCGTACTTGTGCTCTCTCACTCTCTCTCTCTCATCTACTTTATGCCATTTTGGTGTTGGCTGTGCACCTTGCAAATACTTCTACATATTTACAATTGTCAGTGCACAATGCATTGAATATTGATCAACAGCAACATAAATATTTTAACACATTGTTATGGATTATGTGCTGAGCGGGCAAACATAACCTTTTCCATTTGGTCAGTGCTAGCCTGAGACCCTACACCTTTTTGTTATTGTCAGTAAAGAAATTAGTGCTTTCTACCAGTAAACCAGGCTAATTTCACATGCTCAAAGACTGTTTTAACAATGATCAAACTAATTAAACACTTGTTCATTTGCACCATGAGCATTTATTTTACCACATGAAGTGCATGATGTTGAATGGTTATTAATTACACAACAAAGAGATCAATTACCCATGGAAAGAAATGCTGATACATGTTTTATTTGATAAATCTGACTGGAGGTTATTTTCATTGCTCCAATGGATTAGAGATGCTTGGTGCATTAGTGATCCATCAACAAAATTACTTAATTGTGGATTATTGGTTGAGCAATCATTTTAAGTCATGATAACACCCTACAGTTTTGTACTTCCTTGAACAGCTTATTGTAAAATATCACTGTGTATTATATTAACCAATTTTTTTTGCATGTTGACTGATCTTTATGAAATACTTAAATCTTTAAATCCAACTAAAACCTTCCTTGTCAAACAGGTAAGTTACATATTTATATGCATGTGATTTATATACAATAGTGTACAGCATGGATTCAAATCAACATAGTGTATTGCAGATTAGTGTTTACACTTAATTTGAAATCATTGATATAATTATCACTGACTTGTATCGGCTGGTACATTATTTGAGAGGCAAATCCAAGTGTACACTGTTCACTTAAAATCTTGAACAAAATGAACATCATTGATCCTTATCTACTAGTACAATGTATATGAGTACATCCATATGCACATCAATCATTCTAAATAATAACTAGTATGAACATCATAGATCCTTATCTGCAGGTACATTATGTAAGAGCAGAGCTATGTCTACACTGTTCACTTGAAATCATAAGTAAAAGTAATATCATTGGTTCTTACCTACTGCTACATTGTATGAAAACAGATCCATGTGTACACTGTTTCCTTGGAGTTATAACTTGAATGATTGTCATAAATTTTATCTGCCAGTACATTATGTAAAGGTCGTTCTGTGTTGATGATATTTTCTTAAGGTAAGTGTTACTTGGATATGTATGGTAATAATTATATTAGTTTATTTTTCAGGTGTTCGAAGAGGTAGACCTGCTCCACCGAAGTCCCCATCTTTGATAACATGGCCTCGTGCCTCAGCATACGCTACACCTTTTTCACACAATTCGGGACCTGCAAGGTAAAACACTCATAGTGTTTGATGGATGGATGGATGGATGGATGCACAAGACAAAAGATGTGTGAAAGCTTAACTCCAAGACTTATGAAACTCATAATCCAGTAATTGAATGATCGCATCAGGGTTTGTACTTAACAAGTAGAGATTGCAGCAGTTCTTCATTCTATATGCTTTTTAATTATGTTGTGCTGATATGTCATGGCACATCTGATCATAAAATAAATTATGTGTAGCGTAAACCCTAATTAAAAAGATTCAAGCAACAATTAATGTTGATTATCATTCCCTGAGACTTGTATCAAGACCTGATCCAGTTGAAATTTTTACCATCAGATTTGACCAAACATGCCTTTTTAAGTATTTTGTATATTTCAGGGTAGAATGTCAGCTTGTTGTCACTTAATAATTCATTTTAAAAAGTAACATAGTGTTTTTTTGGGTGAAATTCAATGGGATAGTTTTCATAGAAAATCTGAAATTGGGAAGATTATGACTAAGATGGAAGCATTTAAGATTTAAATATATTTCTGTTTTGTTACAACAGCTTATACTATCTCTTGAATGTTTATGATAAACTTCACAATTGCTTGACTAGTACGTTATTTTTTTTTGAAAAAAATATTTGGCAAAAGTTTGTTAAAGTTTGGGATTCCTGATAAAGATAATCACTCAACATTTGATGTGGATAATGTGGAAAAACATTATTTAAAGAAATATCAAGGAAAATCTGTGCGAGTTTTTAATTTAACAGTTTCACCAAAGAAAATAAGATAAGATGAGAATATTTTATTTTCAGCTAAGAATGCTCAAGAGTCAAAGAGCAAATGTAAAGTTAACATATGAACAGTCAGACATGTGATGATTCACCAAAAAATGATTACAATTTATCACACTTGTTAGATGTGCATATGCAGTGGTAGTGTACATTTGCAATTAGAACTGTTCCAGTAAAATATATTTGGGATCCAGGAAAGGCTCTAGAATGTGCAGTAGTCACCCATGGATGCAGTTTAGAATTTTGCAACATTTTCAAATGAACTCTTTGAACAATCAGAGTTTCCTGGCATGTTGTTAATATATTTTTAATAAAGTGGCTTACAGGGTAAAATATTTAAATGGAACCACCCTTATAAGTTCTCAGACAAAGGAAAAAATTTCAGAGACTTTACAAATCCCCTGTAAATTTTAGCTTTACTTGATAGATGTCACTGTCTTGACAAATACCTTGTAAAGTTTTGCTTTACTCAAAAGAAAACATGTCAAAGACATTGCAAACTTTGTGTAAATCTGAGCTTTACTCAAAGAAAAACTTGTCGCATACTTGGCAAATCTCATGTAAATTTGAGCTTTACTCAAAGAAGATCATGTCACATACTTGTATCACTCATTGATTCTATCCTTGTAACTGAATCAACTACTATGGTGTTGAGTTGGGTTTTGGATTGATCATGAAATTAATATATCTTAAAACTCCATGTATAGTCTGTTTAAGTCTTGTTTCTTTTTCCATTTCTCATTAGTTTGCCTTGTCCAGTCGTGTCTGCATCAATGACTTCAATAAACGTTTTAGGGCAAGTTTTTTGAATTTCAGCTTTTGAAATAGTTGAACTTATTGATTCCTTTATTTAGCTTTAAGTTATGTTTTTTCTTTTGAAAGTTAGTGAACATTTAATAACAACAATCAGATTAAAATCAAGATCCACTATTTAATTACAACGTAGATCTGACATACACCAATATGGAGTCATGTTCTGTTTATCTGTTTTGATTCACCAATGAAATTAAAGCTTTTGTATTGCTGAATATAAAAACATGTAATCCAGAATATGTCTTGTCTGATGATAACCATCCCAAAAACAAAATTTAATGCATTATCTGATAGGCTACTACATATCAATTGATAGGGAATTCCAGAAGTAGGACATTCACTTTTATCTGTGCCCATCAGATCTCCATTTCATCAGAGATCTTGATTTTAATCTGATTATTATTCTGATTATTATTGTTACCACTGATCATTTTATAATTAACCAGCTTTTTTAATTTGTCAGAGATTGTCACCAGATCCATCAATATTTTGACAGTAGATTTCGTCTATTTAAAAATTATTATCAAATACTCAAGAGTTGACATTGTCACTGATCCATCATTAATATTCTGACAGCATATTTTAGTCTGTATTTAAAAATCATATCAAATACTCAAGTCAGAGTTAAAATTGTCACCTGATTCCTCATCAATATACTGATAGCTAATTTGTATTTGGAAACATCTTCAGGTCTTGATTATTAGGCACAAGTTTGATGCTTCAATACATTAGTGATTTTCACGTATTTGATCTCATTTTCCAAATTCATCTATTAACAATTGTCAAGACTTATAAGATGTTAATGGAAATAAACCTGTTCCCTAGCCCCACTATGCCAGATGGGTAAAACTCACTCGTCAGGAGGTGGAATCTCATGGTACATGTTGTGAAATATTTGTGTAAAATGCTACAGCAGAATGTTGAAACTATGTAGATTTAGCAGTCTGCAGTCTAAATTAAAATTGTCATCATAACCCCTGATAAATGTCAGTACATTCATGTTCAAATCTGTAATGGACATCAGTTTGTTTTGAAAGTTTTGTAATTTTTTTAGCAATAAAACAAATGTTGTACTGTTAAAATTTTTTCGGCATTGCTGATGCTTCACTTCATTTGCTTAGATAAATCACGTCTGATATTTTTTAAAAATTAAAAGTATTGTACATTTGCATATATTAAATGAGAGCAAAGCTTCCTTGGGCAGTTAAAAAAGTATTGTAGGTCTCATTTGATGTTTGACTTCTGTTACTCACTGTCATTGACAGTTATCTACTATTGCATTTAAATAGTGATTGATATAACAAGAGTCACCATTGCTGACTTATACCTGTCATGTTACTCCAGTTTTGACAGAAAACCTATGTACTTATATAATTTGCAGATAATGTTATACATTTCTGTGTGTAACATTATAACATGCACTGCACCTTGGTCTATAAAGAGTATTGAAGAATTTGTTGTTTTTCTTAAATGAAGATTTTTTTTGTTGCATAAAACCAGCTGGTTGAACACTGTTTTCAGAAAAATATGAAATCTATAGGGAAATATTCTTTTAAAAGTTATTCTTTTAGCACTACTTTCCTTTTTTTTCTTCTGCACAAATATTGGTGTTGTTTTCTTCTCTCTTGCAACCAGATAAAGCGATACATATGACACTATTATCGTCATAAAGTGGGAAATTATGTTCACTACTTTTGCTATCAAATGTGGACTGTATTATTTGTTTACATATTGTTGACAGTGTCAATGTGCATTTGTTGCATGCTGATTGAAGCTTTACACCATTGATTCTGATGCAGTATTCTTATGCATAGTTCAGTGTTGAATTTAACAGTGAATAAGGATATTGCATTCTCCTAGTTGCCAATTTGTATGCTTATGCATTGCCTGTGGGTAGGTGGGGTGAGGGTAAGTAGTTTAAATCTTCCATCATGTCACATCCTGTTTGGATACATCCATCACCATGGGGTGGTGGGTGGATGGGTGGTAATATAGTTTAGTCCATGTCTATCATTCATGTAATATCTTGCATCATCCTGTCACATCCTATTGCATCCCTCCATTTTTAGGGTGGTGGGTGGGTGGGCATATTGTGTAACCCATAGATGTCAGTCATGTCACTTTCCATCCATCAATGATTATGTTTCTGGTAATTAACTTTGGAAGGATTTGTTGGTAGGCTTACATAAATAAAACTTAGGTCAGTTTTTATTTGGATCACATTTCTGACAAAATTGAACAGGGTTATGGTCCCTGTTTAACATACAATAATCCTGTAATGGCATCAATAGTGTTAGGACCATGGGACCATTCATGTTGTATAAACACATTCCTAATTTAATACACTATGATTGCATTTGAATTTAATGAACAAATTGTAACTTCTTTTAGCAAACACTACAGATATAAAACATGTTCAGTTTTTTTTCTGTCACTGTTTCTGTGAGAAAACACTCCTGTCTTGGAGGTTTTTCTTTATAACTTCAAATTCACAGCTATTTCAAAGATATGTTTTAAAATTCCTTTTTTCTCGAGTGAAAATTTAAAGAATGAATTTTTAGCATTTAAATATTTTCACTTAATAAGATTTGTTTTTCCTTTGAAAAGAATCACTCACCTTTGACATCTAGTAAAGTGATAAGCGGATAGGTATGCAAACTGTTCATAAATAGTTCAACAGCTTGGTGCTCTTTTTCAGGTTTTCAGCTGATAAATCATCCAGGTGATTTAATCATCCAGGTGTTCTTTTTCAGACTTTTAGCTGATAATGTTGAATTTTTCCCACTCAATGCCAGCTCAGATTTAACAGAAACTGTGGACAGGACTAGGTATGACACATAACCTAAACAGTAGACCTTTGGCTTTGGTGTAGATTCCTGATGGTCATGTGGTTGGGATTTGAAAAATTTGGGTTCATTTCACTGTTCTTATACAAATTTACATAGTGACTAAAAATCATATGTTGGAAAAGTACCTTTATGTGATTATTCTTGACATATCTTGTAACTGGAATTCATTCTAGCATTTCACTTTTATCATCTGACATTGTTACACACTTAAAATTGAAACTTTGCATTTTTGTGTTGGACACTGTTACACACTTGGAATTGAAGCTTTTCATTTTTGGTGTTGGACACTTAACATTTAATATTGCATCTTTGTTTTTCTTTTATTTCATAGCTGTTTCATTGCTCAGTAGAATAATGAAGTATGTTTATTGATTACACAGAATTGGTAATATGATAATATAGCAATGATTGTGACTAAAGAGGAAATACTTTTTAGTAGTTATAGAAGAACAGACAAGTTAGATTGACACAGCTTAAGACAATAGGGAATTGGAGTGTACAAGAATATGTTTTTCCAGTAACCAGAAGAATGGGGTGAGGTGTGGAGATTAAGAAAGGTTAGTTATGGTGGCTTTTATTTAAAAACCATAGAGAAGTATGAGCCAGAGCCATTATATAATAAGAAGCTAGAAAGTGCTCTTACATATGGAAATATCTGATTCAGGAGCAAAATGTAAATGAAAATGGAAAAGCAAAGAAGGCAAAAAAATAAGAAAAGAAGAAATTTACACTATCTTAGGCAAACTGTGTAGATTTTCTTTCTTTCTATTTAAATTACATTTAGCACCATTCACTCAAAGATAAACATTTTCATGTTGTCTTTTTCATTTGATCTAAAATGTTTACACAAAATGACTATTGCACAAGAAAGGTGATGTGTCTGCTCATAAACTTGTGTATTGACTCTGGTTTATATACATTGTTAGTGTGATTTTCCTCTGACTTTTCCAACCCTGTATTTGGTATTTGGATGGCTGTGTTGTTGTGGAAGGTCAGAATACATCAAAGATAATATTTATTTATAACTTTATTAAGCCAATACAGTCAAACCTGTCATAACAAACACCTTTACTCAGCAGTCAGCTGTTCACAATATCTATTATAATTTTCCCCAGCAATTTTCATACATGAATGTCCTGTATGTTATGGTCACCTTCCTTCTACAGTCAGTGACTTGTGTTTTCTAACCAAACAATGGGTCTTCCAGTTGTAAGTGGTCACTGGGACATAGTTACAGGGACTGCTCAGCATAAGCAAACTAAGTCTTTTGCTTCTAGAGGAAGGCATTGATTCAATAAAGTAATATCATGTAGATTGATTTTCCAATTTTTTTTATCTCACTCATACTCAATACTCCAGTTTCATTGATATTGTAATTCAATGGTAACAGTATGTCAAATTTGAAGTATGGCTGACTTTATCATTAGGATAGAGGTTTGATGCACTTTATTTGCTGGATGGTTTTAAAAGTAGTCACAGCAGAAAAGAAGGTTGATTTTTGTGCCAGTACGACAGGTACTGCAAATCAAAGCTATCTCTGCAGAAACATTTGTCTTTGAGAAGAGATATGAGCTGCATCCTTTTTCGTCAGGGTTATGGAAATGCAATATTCAAAACTTTTCTGTAAAGTCAGGCGAAGTTTCGGTTCACAGGTCACAAACAATAGCCATATACAGCATCTTTGGATTTTCTGTTCATTACAAGTTGCTCACATAAGCTGTCTTTTGATCTTGATGAGTTGAGTAACTCACTTACCTAGATATTATTTTCAAAGCATGAACAGCTGTGTTCAAACATCACTTATATAAATTGTCTGTCTCAAGAATCATTCCTATGTCTTGTAGTTATATGCAAAGTTATCAGTACGTAGTGAAATTATCGTTTTGTCATTGTTCACAGAACAAATTAAGATTGTTGATTATTTTAATGGATAGTGCACATAAATAAAATAATAATGATGTAGTGTGACCCCGCTGTAGCATGCTCTGTTGTAACACGAATTCAGATATAACACGGTCATGGTGTTGCTCCAGAAATTTTATATACATATATTTTGCTTGTACATAAAAAAATTCCTTATTTAATGTACAAAAAAAAAGTTTCTTATCATTTTAGGGAAGAGATTACATGTGAATAATACAAGATGATTGTGGCGTGTCTACAGAAATTATATATGCATTTTTCTAATACACAAAAAAATAGTGTTTTCTTCTTAAATGTATGAACAATGACGTAAAAAATTATTCAGGAATCACGCACCAATGCTGCAGATTGCAATTTTTTCCCCTTATTGGCACCAAAATATACCATCTGGCAATATTTTTTATTGGCAACATTGTTGGCTGTTTAAACTCCATTGGTTTGGAGTGGAGAAATTCAGAGCTTTCATGAAAGAAAGACATTAATTTGATATAAAATGCAATCAAATTTATTTGTTGTTACATAACAAATTCTTTGTCTATATTGACAAACCATCTTAACAGTGCATTGTTATACCATAATCTGCTTATGTTGACATCTAGCATGGGTACTGTATG
>QKMX01368777.1:3436-13574 GCA_003401595.1 Venustaconcha ellipsiformis | reverse complement strand
AACTTCACCTTACATACATCACTCTCTTAAAAGTACATAACTGGTAAGCGCCACCAAACTACTTAAAATGTATTTTCATTAAAAAAAATATCCTTCTCCAAGCAACTCTAAAGAAAAAAGTTCTCTTCCAAGCAACTCCAAAGAAAATACATTCTCTTTCAAGCAACTCCAAAGAAAAAAGTTTTTTTTCCAAGCTGTAAAGAAAAAAGTTCTCTTCCAAGCAACTCCAAAGAAAAAAGTTATCTTCCAAGCAACTTTAAAGAAATTTGTAATTCATGTACAGAGTAATATTAAGTACTACATTTCTGAAAATAAAGGGTCCCAAGTGTACTCGCAAGAAAAGTGATTTGCTGGCCTCAAGAGTTTTCTGCATTAATAAACTAAAGCATTAAGATAAAGATACAATTAAACTTTGAATCATTTAAAACTTAAAAAAGTTTATAAATAAATACCGTCTCCAAAGAAGCTTGAATTTGCTTTCCTTTTTCTCTTTTCAAGAATTCTGTCTGGATCTAGAAAAAAGAAAATAGCTCTGTAAGAAAATCGTCAAATCAGTCATACATGCATGCCAACATGCTATTAATATATGAAAGTTAAAGTTCAGTTCTTATATTAAGGTCTCCACACCTAATGCAGTACAAATTGTGCCAACACAAGTGCTTTTACCTGGATCTTCTGGCATGTATGTAAAGGGAATGGGGTCACTGCCATCTAGGTCCGATATTCTCTGTAACTGCATCTTCACCTCCACAGGTTTACTGATGTACTGATCTTTGTAGGCTGGGGTTCTGAATACAATAGCGAACTGCCCAAAATAAAAAATAAATAAATATAAACCAAGAGGTCAATGAGGGATTAGTATTGGTCACCTGGCTCACATCTATCTAAAAAAATAAATGAATAAAGCTGGCTGAAAAATTGGGGTTGGAATTATGCTTTCTAGCATGGAAGGTTTAGAATAACAGATTGGCATCATCCGTACATATTAAAAGACTTTATGCCAAGCTTTGTCTGAAACTGGCTCCACTAATGTTAACCACTTTTTCAGAAAATTTTGTATGGGTCTTCCTTATTATTATAATGGCCAAATGTAATAGTAGATTTGCATATGTACATAGCTGAGAGATCTTCATACCAAGATGCTTTGTGTCAAATTAGTTAAATTCTGTCGGGCAGTTTTTCTTAAGTCATTTGAAGGCTTTCTATTTTTAGTAATGGTAGCCATGTATGATGATGAATAAGCATCATTTTTATAAAACTGAAAGGCCTTCATTCAAGAACACCTTCACCAAATCATATCCAATTATGTTAAGCATTTTTATTTTGTAAACAAAGCCATTTGAAGTTTATTTCAATTGGTATGTAGTATAGGTGTAGACAGATTGGATTGATTTTGACAAACTTAAGGCTTTTATGCCCTACTGCTTTTTGTCAAAATTTTTCAAGGTATGTTATGCCATTTTTGAGAAAATTTTACTAATTTCTTTTTGTAATGACAGAAATATTTGTTGGTGAACTGATATTGTTTAAGCAAATCTGAAAAGTCTATAAATAAAAAAAACTCAGGTTTATGAGACTCAGTTCAGCCATAAATTACACATCCGGTTGATAATGGTGAATACAAATTCCTTCAAATAGATTATTTACTTTTGTAAACAATTTCATTAACAGACATTCAACAAAATATATTTTATAAATTGAATCATTCTATAATAAAGAGTTGAGAACAATTGCAAGTTGTGCAAGGTATGTCAAGAACACTGCCAATGTCTGACATCAATATCGCCAGCTGAAAGCCTAGCATGAAAATGGGGGAAAGATTAAATTCTGAATTGGTTCCTTTCACAGGCATCATTTTGCTTATTGTATTCTGGATACAAATGTATGCTGCAGCATTCTGGCAAACGATAATAATAGGCAAATGCAAGAAATCTGCATCACAAGGATGCTTACTGTTGTACTGTTGAAATTTCTTGACATACATACTTGACAGCTTCATTTGTCCAATACTGAAAGGACCCTATGACATTAAGTGCAGAATAAGAATAGCTGTAAGTCTGCATTCGTCCCACTCTAATGGTTCAAGCATTTTTATAAAGTTCATAAATACATTTTCTCTGAAATGTATTCTGGCAATTGCACATAATTTTTTTAATACAATTTTGAAACAAACCTGTCTGTGCACATCATTCTGGGAAAAGTCTCCAAAGTTTTCCCAAACTGTTTCTTCATCCCTCTCTTCAAAGAAGCGAATTCTTATGTCATCTACAATAAACAGGAATTTGCTTACCTTCTTAAAGTATTTCTCATATTTTGTATTCAAAATAAATTTCCAAAATAACATTTCCATGTCACTTGATATACAACTGACAAACTTTGAACCTTACCCATTTGATACCTCATGAGCTAAAGTTTAACTGACAAGTTGATAAGAAACAAAAAGTGCAATTGTGTCTACTTTTTATTATATCAACATATATAAAATGTGATTAAATGTGAAAGTCAGGACTTGCATGTCAATCCTACATATATAAAATGTGATTAAATGTGAAAGTCAGGGCTTGCATGTCAATCCTACAATCTGAGCACTACTATATAAGGCATGACCTTGACATCAAGGTAAAAATAGTTGAGCTTTTTGCTGAATCAATTCTCTTAACATTGCAATTATTTATCTCCCGTATGAAGAAAATCTATCAAGTGATTTAAGGAATATAAGAAAATTATTTTTTTTTTAAAACAAAAACCTTGGCAAACTGTTGACAACAATGTGAAAGTGATAAAAAAAGGGATATGTCTTGCTTCCCACCAATGTCGGCTCAGCAAGTTGAGCTTAGATTTAAAAAGTTCACATTTTCTTTTTTGTTTGATAAATTTCATCACTGACAGACTTATTTCTGGTCATGACAAGGTTTGCTCAATTTTACAGTATTAAATAGTCAAAAGCCATAATTAATTTTTATTCCAAATACAATGTAGTCAACTTTTGTGAAAAGCTGCTTTCTTTTTATTTCTGGTTAATACACTGTCTCATTTCTTTATTGGTATTGCTATTGCCAATAATGTTACATTATTATTTTTCTGCCACAAGTCATTTAATTGGAAATCTCCAAATATACTGAAGTAATTAAGAAATCTTAAATTAGGTGACCAGAATCTAATTTTATTTGAAAAAAAAAATTACTGAAACTGTGAAAAGTATCATTCATGGAACTCAATTGGAATATGTCAGCCAGTTTAAAGACTGCTGCCAAAGAAGGGGTGATACAATTTAAATCTGCTGAAAGTGACTTGGAAATGGAGGTAACAATGAAAAGAGAAGGCAATGCTAGCCATGAAGTGCGAAAGGATAGACTAGATCCTCTATGCTGTTCAAGAATTTAAAATTTGAAAGAGCAATGATGAAGCATTTCTATGTATTGTCTTAAAAAAAAATTGTGCATTTCACATATGTAACATTCTCCTTGTTAGATTTGCACAATTTTTAATAATAAGACTGACAGTTATTACTAAGATGAAAATTTCAATTTTTTTTAAGCATTAGACCATTGTTTTGTCAAGCCCATCTTTTGTTCTAGTAGGATGTAGATTACTTCAGCATTGTGTCTAATCTAAAATTAGTGAGCAATGGCCTTAATCTTGGGTGTAGATGGATGGATGGACAAAGACAAACATACCAAGGTGATCAACATGTAAAATAAATAAGATGATAAGGAAATAAAATTTAGAAAAAAATCCCTAAACAAGTCACACACTATTGTAGAAATTTTATACGTTTGACTTGTCTTAAATTTAGCAAACTATGGGAAACATGCACAGGGATAAACATTTGACTCAAATCATGTACCTTACATCATGTATATTTGCTTGCATCTTGTATCTTTCGACATGTACATTATAAGGACCTTCATTATAAGCAGAATAACCTTTGAGCATAGTTTGATAAAACAGGTGACAGACCTAAAGTTGACAAATGGATGTAATTTCAGACTGATATTGCGACTGCTATGACATCTTTTGCAATACATGTTACAGGTCTGGCATTGCTAAATCATTTACCTCTATTAATTTTTTCACATAGTAAGAATACTTCATCCCCTCCTTTTGACTTCCCTGAAGTTCTATCCACACGACAGATTACTAGATCATTCAAGGCTTCTGAAAATAAATTAATATATAAATGTAACATCAGCAAAATAAATTAACACATAAATGCAACATCAGCAAAATAAATACATATGTAAATGCAAGAACTTAACATCAACACTGTAGTTGAAATATATTTTGTGTCAATTTTGAGAAATTTTTCAATTAAAAGTCTTGTGCATTTTTTTATGTGGATATACTATATTTCCCTATATGTGCTGAATCATCTGCATTTCCTTTATGCAAATGCACATCTGCATTTCCCTATGCAAAAGTTACAAATTCAAACTTGCACTGAAACTTCAGTGCCAGCTGTCTGGTTACAAAGTATCCAGAATTTATGTTGGTGTATAAAATATAAACAAAATAATAATGCAAAGTTACTGTTTACAAAGCTAGATTCTATTTCCAAATTTTATTTTAAGTTAGTCTAATAAAATTCATAAAATTACATGAGGAAAACAGAAAGAAGCATTATATAAGAACTATTACATGTTCAAACATGTCTGAATAAAGCTTGATCATTTTGGGATAGAAATCTCAAAGTGTGGATCATATTCCCTCTGATTTAAATGCTGGAATCACAAAAAAGAAGAAAATTATCTGGAAATGGCAGACTACTTACTTTTATCATGTATACATTGGGAAACAACAGGCGGGACAATTCGTGTAATCTTCCCCGTTTCATCTGGAAGAAACACTTGAAAGCACAGTCGTACCACATTCAGATCCAAATTCGTGCTCTTGTGTTTAAATCCAGCTGAAATCAGAAAATTTAGTAAAACTTTGGTCATCCTGCAAGTGTTGTTTAGTGATCAGATGGGGAATAAAAATCTGAAATCTTTCTGCTTGCACTGAATCTACATTTATGTAAGCCTGTGTAAAAACGCCAATTTTCCCCTTTTTCATTCAACTCAAAATTCTGTACAAGCAACAAAAAGCCTTACTTCGAGTATCCATCAGGGTATGGGACTGAGGCCATGATGGATATGAGAATAGACAGGTAACAGAATATGTACATTAAACATATACAATTGACCAGGTCATCAAAAACTCATAATTTCTAAATATGTACATGTACCTGTTTTTAATATTTTGACCTACAATGCCTGGACGGTTAATAGAGACTGACGTTTAATCGGGTGCTGGATAATCAAAATTTTACTGTACTGTCAAGTACAATTTTTTTTCACTATCATCCAGTCATTTAAAAGAATACTGTCAGATTTTATGATGTGGAGGTTATGTTTCATGGATTTAACTTTCAATGAAGGGCTGTAAAAAACTGCCATACGTACGTATCCTTAATATTCATGTACACATCATGTGCACTGTACAATACACTAATTAAAAACAGTCTGAATTATTCTAAATGCCATGGATCTTCTAAACATAAAAATATTACTGAGTGATTTTAGGAGGCAGAGATTATGCTTGCTTCACAGATGTAACTTTCAAAAACTGGCTATAAGCATTAACTACAAACCATCACTTCAGCAAAAACAATTTATTACCGTTGAACATGATGTTGGGAATTCCACACCTTGATGTACACCCTTTTAACAAAAGACTGGTGTGACAAATTAGAAGTTGAACTAATAAAGTATGGCTGATATCTATGCAATGGATTCTAGATTACAAATAATAATTTGACCACGTGTACATAGGTTGTTTTTTTTTCTAAGCAAACTTACTCTGATATGGGTCAACATTAATCTCCTGTCTCAGCTTAAGGTTGTCCTCCACATCCTTTTTTTTAGCACACTGAATACCCAAATGTGGAAAAGTTACAGTATTTGTGTCTCTGATCCGTAGAGTGCAAACGCCCTTCTTACAGTCCTTGCCAACAAGATTGTGGGGATGTGGTCGATAGGGTTCGTCTTTAGTCACACAGGATACAACTATCACAGCTGGTCCATTATAATTATGAATCTATATGAAAGAAATTAACATGGTCATTGTTTAAATAATGTAGGTAGTCAAAATTATTTTCCTTGAAATCACTTTTGTAACATGTACTATCTTTTTGTCAATTTCACATAGCCAGTGTCTATTCTAGGACTTGTGACTGCCAATCCTGCACTAATTTCTAAAAATAATAATCAACCAAATGCATGAAAACTGAACAGAAAAATTGACTAAATACATCAAATCAAGCATTACGTTTTTGAGTACAATTTCTTGTTAAATCCCCATTATTTTCAGAAAATTTCACCCATTTTTTACAATGAAGGCAGAAATTTCTCCCCTAAATGTTTTAGTTTTATAAAAGACACTTCATAGTATATGTAAGAAATTGAGTCTATGTAAATTAGTAGATGTCAAGTGGCACAAATTATTGAAAAAATTATATATGACCAGTAATACATATCAGATATTATGGTACAGACACCATTTTTTTTAAGAAGTCTATTTACGTAAATTTTGTGGTTGCTAGAGATCAAATAAACAATGATCCACAATCTTAGACTCTAAACTTCCAGAGTTCATTCAAGAAACCAAAATGAATATTCCAATTGCCCATAACAGTATGAAAAGTAGTGTCATTTAGAAAAACAAAAACAAAAAACAGAACAAAACAAAACGTGTCACAGGTACCCTAATGTTACATTTTTTTAATGTAGAATTTCAAACATCTCATAATCATAAACACATTGTGGGTTTAATCATTTCTGCAGTAAATATTGAATTTTCCAGTATTATATGACTTGAATCAGTCATGGAATCAGTCTGCAGTACTGTGTTCTGCTCTTGGTAAAATCACAATAACCACTCTCCTGGAATTTAGATAATAAAGTAACTACTGCACACTGTACTAAAGTCAGACTAAACAATGACTAATTCAAAGTATAAAATGTTGGCAAAGTAATTTTTTGTTGCAGATATTAATAAATCCATGACTTAGTACCTGTGATCAGTATCGGCCTCCAATTTCAAACATATTCCATAAATTGCTCTAGTAACCATTTTTCTCCCGAATGTATTCTGGACATTTAAGATGTACATTTTTCTTTTCCCTGTACACTACTTAAGAAAAACCAGTTAAGCACCATTTTCAATAAAGATTTCATTTTCTCTTGCTTTAATTTTCTATCAATGATCCAGCCTGTGGTCTTACTGGTTAATGCTTATCAAAATCAATCAAGATGTTTGTGTCAGCCAATAAAACTAGTCGTCTTATGGTTCCTTGGCAAAGAGTACACTCAGTACGTTTGGGCTGCGCTCAATTCCCTTTTAAATCAACCATAGAAATTCTTCCGTGTATTATCTTGGATCTTTATTATGCACTTTAAGGGTGTCACAGGTTATTTTCATTTGTCAAAGATGAAAAATATGGGCCACTGGTGTAAGTGCACAACTAGAATGCACACTCAAGACTCCTTACCCAATTGCTTTCTTTGCACAACAAATACTCATGAAAATAAATGAATAAATCATATTTGTACTGAATTGATATTAATACCAAAAATTTAACATCAAAAGCAATGATTTGGAAGGTTGTCCAAAGTGATAACAGGCAACCTTTTCTAGGGGAGATAAGCCCAAAAGAATAATAAACTAAGGGAGATAATGCTACAAGAATACTAGACCTTGTAATTGCAAGATTACCCCCCCCCCCAAAGACTGCATTATTTGGGGCATCAAATGATGTGAGAGTAACATTAATCTCAGTACAGTAAGAACAGACTTTAGATTCAAAGGAAAAGATCTATACAGCTAAAATGAAGTCTCGGCTTTGCAAGCAGCGTTAGATCGGGATTTAAGAAATTCTGTAGTTTTTATCTAATATAGAGAGAGAATCAATGTTCAGACTTATCAATACTCAGAAGTGTTATATATTATATGGGGCATACCCTGCAGTATGAATACAGGCATGCCAGAGTGAAAAAATCTAATAGCCACAAAAACCTAGCACTCGGTAATATTAACATAAAACAACAACCAAGTACACATAAATATTGTTTGACATATAAAGAATGAATAAAAATATCACCAATTACTGATGATACATTGTCATTTTTCTTAGTGACCTTATTACTTTTATAAGGCAGGTCATTATTTATAGATCTGACTTTTTCCAAAAGTTATTTCCCCTTTTGGCTGAAGAAATGATTATATAATCTTTAATAAGTACCTTTATGGTGGGGTACGTTTTCTTTTCTGTTGTACTTTTCTCCCCTGGGATGCTCCCAGCTGATCTTCCCTCACATTCATAACGAAACCGCAAACCTCTTGACTTTGGCTGCTCAAATATTTCCACAAATGGTTGACCTGCACCCTGTAAAGGCCTGACTGCTGATCGGGAGATTGAAGGTGAATTCGTACTTTGTGCAACTTTTGGCTTTGTAACAGCTGTCCTTGGTGCTCCTAAAACTGAATTTCAATAAAACAACACTATGTTCAGTAAAGCTAGCATTGGACTGCATATTAGATGTGGTTCTTAATCTCTTTCAATTTTAGAAATCAAACATTATCTACAGGAATTCTTTATAACAAATCACACATTAGCAGTCGGATTTCTAATAAAATGACAAATGTAATGTCACTCACCTTATGTGCCTTGAAAGGTCTGTACAGCAGCAAAATGACCATGGGGAAGAACAGCTACAGTTTGGTAGAGAACTGGCCAGATTCAACATCAGATAGCAGCTGAGAAGGACTACTCCTGTAAGTAGGAGTGGGCTACACCATCTTCTGGAGAGGCCAAAGTAAAGACGAAAGATATGAAGCTGGTGTTCAGTTTGCCATCAAAATGCAGCAAGATCATAAATTCCCAAATGGCATGAATGACAGACTTATACAAATGATACTCCCACTGTCTGGAAAAAGACATGCAACTATCATCAGCACCTATGCACCCATCATGACAAATGCAAATGTGATCAAGAACAAATTTTATGAAGACCTGGAGTTTCTTAATGCAGAAATGTCAAAGGCAGACAAGCTCATCATTACTGGTGACTTCAGTGCAAGAGTGGGCACACAGATCATCAGACATGGCCAGGCATTATCAGCCAAAAGCCTTTGGCAAATGGAAACAAAACCAGTCCAAGCTTCCTAGTGAAAACAATCGCATGAAAATGACACCATAATTACCAACAGTCTTCTGCATGCTAATCCACAAAAAGATGTGTTGATGCACCCATGCTCCTGCACTGCACTGACTACATTTATCATCGGATGAGACAGGCAGGATGTCTAAATGATGAATGCTTTGAGAAGTGGAGAATGCTGAACTACCAACAGGCTCATCTTATCCAAGTTCAGTATCTGGATTTAGTCTAGAAGATGACCACAAAGCAAACAGTGCACCAACAAAAACACATCTTTCAGACTGAGACAAGAGAATGTGAAACAGGCATCGTCTAAAGAACTATGCAGTAAACTGGAAATAATTGATGCAAACTCCAAGAACACTGAGAAAAACTGGGCATCCATTGGAGATGCATTGTACTCAGCCGCATCCAGAATCCTCCTGTTATACACAAATATTAAGATTGGTTTGATGATGACATTGTTGCCATACAGAGAATGTTGAACCAGAAACACTAGGCTCATTGGAAGACAGCATTCAAAAGCATCAAAAGGACTGTCCAATGCAAGCTTAGCTGGTACTGTCCAATGCAAGCTTAGCCAGAATTGTCCAAAACAAGATTACTCCAGACTGGCCAAGCAAGCACAGACAGGACTATCCAAAGCAAGCTTAGCCAGGACTGTCCTATGCAAACTTTGCCAGGACTGTCTAATTGTAAGCTTAGCCAGGACAGTTCAAAACACCGACTTGACTGCCCAACAAGCTTAGCCAGTACTGTCCTATGCAAACTTAGCCAGGACTGTCCAATGCAAGCTTAGCCACTGAGTAAATAATTGAGATTTCACAGAATCATTACCCAGAATTAACATGACAGTCAACTGACTCTTTTCACATTTCAACAGACAATGGCATCTCACATTTCAGTGGTCACGCTACCAGGCGAAGTGGGCGAAAAAG
>QKMX01368766.1:0-12112 GCA_003401595.1 Venustaconcha ellipsiformis | reverse complement strand
GCATGATGCCCCAGTGCTAGACATAACTATAAACTGTCAAATTTCAGACACCGAAGCGATATGACTGAAATATTGTTTAAACTACGTTAAAATCTAAATCACACACACACGCATCATTTCAAAACAGTAAAAACTGTTTTTCACTACCAAGACTTAGAAATGAAATACTCGGGATCCTTTCTATTTCTGAGAATACTTTGTACAAAGGTGCACAAGATCACCTTGGTCATACTAAGTCATTTGCATTAATTTTCCCAGCATTTCTGGTATTTTTCCTTGATTATGTTTGTTATCTTGCTCTCCTGTCATCATCTTATTTTTCCCATTTTGATACAGATTGCACACCTTGCAGATACTTCCTAACATTCACAGTTGTCACCACACAATGCATTAACTGTTTATCAATAATGATATAAATGTTAAAGCACATTGTTGGACAAAAGTATTTAAAAAATTAATCATGTGAAACAATTCCCACCAATTTTTTTATTCCTATGAATGGATCTGTAGAAAAATGCAGTTTACAGTACTTGCATTTCACTTTTCAACCTAGCACCATAAATAGTGGCAGTAGTTAGAAATCTCAAATTTTCACATCATAATATATAATATAAAATATAATATATGCCTTTTAATAATATTACAGTATGACCATTATAAACTAATTGCATGGCCACCAGTGTAAAAGGTCATAAAGTGCAGAAGCATGATATTATACATGACCTGCTACTGTTGTATTACTTTTGCCTTTCTGGACTCATGGTTTACAGATCAAGCTAATTATTCCCTAGAACAGGGGTCGGCATCCTACGGCATGCATGCCACAAGGTGGCACATCAAGAGGTTTTGTGTGGCATGTGAAGGGCAGCCAAAAATCTCAATTTTAAGTGTTAATCTCTTACTGGTGGCATGAGCTCATTCTTTTGTAATTAATCTGGAAAAAAGTGGCACGCTAAATACAATAGGTTGCTGACCCCTGCCCTAGAACCTGATCCCAGTTTCAATCCTTAGTCTCAGCCATCAGTCAAAATACGGAATAACTTCCTAATCATAGTTCCAGTGCAGAGTAAGTATTAATACCCAGTTTGGGTCCTGGAACTTTGTTACTTTGTGTTATTTTTCTTTTTCCATGATTAAGTTACAAGGTGTGGGTAAGTGGGCACAAGTCCCCATGGGATACACACTCCATCTGCCCATCATACAACAGCTGGTTTTTTTTGTCTTTTTTTGTTGTCTGAGCACTGATCAAGAAGGTAGCCACTCATATTGAGAGATACAGATAAGTCTTTCTTCATTGTCATCACTGAATCTCATCCAAGATTGGAGAAATTAATTACCCTGTGGAGCAGGAATGTACTGGAGTGACCTGTTATTGTGAGGTTGCCCAGATAGCAAGGATTCCTGACATTCATTACAAAAAATTAAATGTGGGTGAGGGATTGATCCTTGATTACAAGTCCGGTGACATGGATAGAGGTTGATTAACACACATACACCCACCCCATTCCTACATTACTGGTTAATCCCTATGGAATAGGGAGTCGGGTTACACCTACCTGACTAGAGATGGCATTCAGACTAACATCCCATCCACCCACCATCACTACCACCACCTAATGATGTAATGAATATCCCTGCCTTGGTTCATGACATGCCATGGACCTGTGTTATGTGAAGAGAAGTTAGTGTGGCTATAAAAGGGGAATTTTATCAAATAGGAAAAGTTTCATCATTCAAACCTTATTCCTGATTTAGTTTTCCATTCTCTGATGAGTTTGAAAATGTATACCCTGTTAACGATTGTGAAATTTTATTTTCATAGTGGGTGATTTCATAGGTGAGAGGGTATATTCTTCTTGATGATCACAGATGAAAATTGTTTGGTGCTTCATTACACTTTTTATTCAGCTGATCTAGAAAAGTTTAGTTTTCACCATTTACTGACCAATTTTAAGTTCTTGCTTCTTTCTGACTTAGAAACTGACCGTCAAATTGACTGATTCACTTTTAACCTGGCTCTTACATTGTGTTATGTTAATGGATGCCTCTATGTCATACAGACACATTTCATGTTTGCATTGTGCAATAAATAAAATTTTATGTATAATAATTTTTATGAATTGAATCACTTACATATTTCTTCATAGCTTTAAAAGGATGCGGCTATTCAGCTTGCCCTATAAATTGTGCATAAAAAGTTAACTCGGTTCAGAGCCACTATGTATTTTTTTGCAGGTTGAGGAGCAGTTGAACAAAGAGAGAGAGGCTGCCATTTTCAAGGCTCTACCCAGCACGGTAGTTCATAAAGAACCTTTTGTTCCAAAAAAATCCTCCAAGGTGCTTACAGGTAAACTACCAGCTTATTAAACAGAAAAGTAATTTCATTAATTGTATGGTGATGATAAGTTATTTGCAATAACTGTTGTGTAGTCACATGGTCTTCATAATTTTGGGACCATTGTCATTCCAATAAATCCGACAGGACTTCAGCAGATTTCTCAGATTTGTTCTCAACTTAGACACATTTGTTTCCACTGCTTGTAGCCCCTTTAAGCTTGTTAGCAAGATTGTGTAAATAAAAAAAACCCCAACCAACACAGAACATACACAAAAGTTTGGTAGGACTAAATTTTTATCCATGTGTTGATGACATCAGATTCTCAGGCCATTACAGAATTTTTTTCTTCAATGTATCCCATGACGATGTTCTCACTGAGAAAGTCCTGGACCTTTTATAAGGGCTTGGTTTAGATTTTTTAAAAATTTTATTTTAAGGAATTTATCCATTTTTGTTTTTAATCATTATTTTGTATGCCTTTTTTGAACTTGCACAGTGCTTTATAGCCAGGATTGTGCTTATGTGTTGTTAAACCCTGTGCATACATACATGCATGTGTACATATATACATGTGTAGATGACCTGATTAGATTTTTAGGCCATTATAGCAAACATTAAATTTGATTTTACAAATTTTTTAACTCTTCGGCATGCGGTGGGATAATGTGTTTTGTAGACTTATATCTGGTTAATACTTCGACTGTGATACTTCTGATGTGATATATTTCTTATAAGTAGAGTCTGTAGCAATGTTTCAAAAGGTATAAATTACACACCTTGAAATCGTTTTATATTTGAAAGGTGTTAAGAAATGTTAAATTATTCCACCATCGTAAAGCAAAACTCTTGATGAGAATGTTATAGCTGCAATGGTTATACCATATTGCTCATTTAATGTTCAATGAAAAAAATCATTATTTCAAAGTAAATGGTAATAAAGACAATACAAATATCATTTTAAGGATGAAAATTAAATTATTCAGTAAAACTGGAGCCAGGATGATAATCTGGGTTAGTTTACATAAGTTTGGAGCTATCAAAAATAGCAGCTTTATGTTTATGATTTAAGATCTGTTAGAACTTTTGATTTAAATAACCTTGAAAAATCCTTAAATCAAGCCCCTACATAACCTGGATTCTTTTGCAGACTGGCCACATAAATCTGTCCAGTAATGTCGTTCTGATGTTACAGAGCTGTTTACTGCTATTATTTTACACTGCTATTATTTTACCATAGTTTCAACAATGTTTTTAAAAAAAATTTGGACTATAGATCAAGGTAGTAATTTTATTGTCAGTCTTTTTCAGCAGAGATGCTGTAGGGAAATAGACTCCTCTTCAGCTTTGTCACTTAAGCACTTATGACTGCTATAGGGTTCCAATCTAGTTTCATAGTTTTCAAATTGTTTGATTTTTAAGGAAAAAGAATTTACCAGGTATTCTCCACTGGTTATCCTGGTTATTAAAACCCCCCAAAACTTGTATATCTTAGGTGTTGTTAAAAAAAAAAAAACCTTGTATTTCCCATTATTTTTGTGTATGATTACTGGGTATAATTTGGGTTATACAGTATACAGCGTGGCCTTACTGTAAATGTGCACCTCACACAAGTCTCATAGTTCTGCTTGGTCAGTTTCAATTCCTGGACTTTAGAGGTAAATTGGAGAGAAAAAAAGAACAGTATACTTAATTTTTTTATTTTTCATTTTTATACATTTATAATTCAGATATTGCACTTTTAAAAGTTGGTATTGTCTATTTTCTATATTAATAACTATTAAACTTAGTGTACTTTGGACAAGTTTGGTTTCATTATCGGGCAGCCATTTTGATCAGTTGTTGAATTGCCACATGTAACAAAATTTCAGAGTACATTAAAGTAATATAGAGGTATGCCACCATTCTCTCTACTGTGCATGTTGCCAATTCAAACAACTTCAAACAACTGGTCCCTCTCTGAGAAGTACCTACTGATATACCATCTGCATCAGTTCAAGCATGTATATGAAGTCACTACATGAAAATCTTTATACTTTGATGTTGTGATCTGGATCTGGACCAGCATGGTCTAGTATCCACTAATGGCATACACACCATAAGAGCAACCATTATTTTTTTTAAAAAAAGCAGTCAGAGTGCATATCTGAACCCGTCCATTATCATACATTATTAATTTTGTTCCAATCTAAAATTGTTTTGTCAAAGGAGTTGTCTTTGTTTCCTGTGTGTGGCTTCAAAAACAGGGACATAATACATATCTGCATTTTCATGTCCATTAAACCTGTTATACCTATAGATTATTATTAGAACAAGAGTCCTATACCATATAATGGGTCCTTTTTCAAGATCAAGGTCATGGCATAGTATTGTAGGTTTTTCTTCACAATTTTTTTGTTATACTGTACATGTTTAGAACTGACTGAGATTAAGGGACGAGACTTTGTATACTTGTGTGTAGAGGTGAAATAATACAATTTACAATACTCAACCTATGATATACACTATCAATTTTGAGGTTTTTCCATCTTAAATTGGTTTGTCAGTGGAAGGTAGTCCCTTTTTGATGTGATTAACTACTTGTATTTCCAGTATTCAAATTACAAGACAGACATATCTTTAGCATCTATTTATATTTTATTTCTTCCATGATAAGGTAAAAAAATTACTTTGCAAATAAACTAATATTTTTATTTAATTTTTAAGGCCATATAAGGCTGCTCCATTTGATCAGATGTAGGACTAACTTTAGCCTCCAGATAGGGGTATTATGATCAAATAAATATATATACTTTTTAATTTCATTTGTTTTCATTCTTATTTATTCAGTTTATCTTAGCCCTGATAGTGCAATATAGTTTTGTAGCATATAATCCCATAGGGCTAAATTATTTTACAAAAAAAATGAAAATTGCATCCTAATTATAAATTGCCTGTATTGTAATTTGGCTTGGTATTCTGTATTTTCCCCATCCAGCATGTACTTCAGACTCGTATTTAACACTATTTTCTTGGGTTCAAAATCGTCCACTTGTATCTCCATTAATACTTTTCCCAGCTCCAGTAAACTGATACACTTCATAACTTTAAAACTTAGTGTCATCACAACTATCATGAGCCAAAAAAAAATCGTCATCTGAGGATGAACCACACTGGGGATCAGCCATTTGGATTTTTTTCTAGGTAACTAGCATTTTAAACAAGTATTTGTAAACCTTCTTAATGCAAATTCAGACTATGGCAGTGCTAGATCCTGGGCACAATGTGCCAATCAAACTTGGTTTAAAACCATTATGTCATTTGACTGGCAATGCAAAATGCAAGCTTTATTTGCAGGTCAAATTTGATATATGCTGTAGTTGCATCTTGTCTGTCAACAGATTAAGGACATACTGAATGTTATATTTGCAGTTTCTAAAAAAATAAAACCATCTTCCTATCGATTTCATCCAGAAAAGGTCAGATGTAAAGGCATTATAGTTTGCTAGGCTGGCTAGTAAGTGACTATCCTATGCTGCATGGTGTCAGCAAATTCCAGCTTTTTGATAGGCTATTGGCTCTGTCCCTACACACGAACATATATCTCAATTATCAAAAATAGGGTGGCAAGTGTCAGAGGAAATTCAGACTATTTTATGTAAACAAGCCGTTGCAATCAAATAATTACCAGAATTGGTTTTGGATGTGCAATATATACGAACCACATTACTTTAAGTTAATTTGTAAATGGCTAATGAGTGAGGTAAGTCTATTTCATTTTAACTAACACAAATGAGTGCATTTGTCTGCATCAACAATGCAGACATCTAATGAACGTTTTTGACGACTGCTGAAGAACAGAATAACTTGCACATAGTATCATTTTGTATCGATTTTCTACCACTTGTATTGATATGTGTATTAGTACAGCAAAAGTATCAATATATTGATGAATCGTTTCTCACCTACTTGAATGTCAGCATTACAAGGTGTGTTAATGTACCACATTGGGGATCATATCTTTAAGGTCAGAGTCACGTCACAATTTTCATTCTGGTCTTAAATTTTGGAGCTTTTAGAGAGTAAAGAAAGAAACGTTAATATCCTTGTACATCATTGGAAGGCATGTACACCACATTGGGAATCTAACTATCAGGATTATGATCAATATTATAAGTTGTCCTTTTCCTAAACTTTAGAGCTGTTTTGGCTTTGAGATTCAACTTTGGTATTCTATTACTTTCTTGTTAAAATGGGATTTATGATCATTTCAAAAAACAGAAAAGATGAAGGTATGCATGAAGCATTGTTACCTTGCTTTAGACAATTCATACAAGCTACTGTTGGTATAAGGATGATGGGGTAACTTTTTTAGAGTATCACTGATGCTACAAATAGCCAAATGCATACTTTTTGTTTCCCAAATCTCTGTATACTGGCCAACTCCACAACTTTACTAAAAATTTTGTCTCAAAAGTAACCAGTTTATGGCAGCTTCTTTTTAGAAATTGTTACTTTTATTAACATTAAGTGTGATCACCCTTTTATTTTTCTTTCTTTTCTTCAGAGGTAAGCAATGTAGAGCTGAGTACAGTGAAGCGTGCAATGCAAAGAGAGGCATTTGACATGCACAGAAAAGCACAAGAGGCAGAGCTCGAGGCTGCTAAAAGACAGCGGGAGAAGGAAAAAGAAGAGGAAGAAAGAGAAGCCATTGAAAAACTCAGACAAGAGGCAGTTCACAAAGCTAATCCAATTAAAAGATACAAACCTGTGGATGTAAAAAGGAGCTCCAAACCATGCACAGTGCCCTTGTCTCCCAAATTCAAGACAGATGAACGATTACAATTGAGCAGAAATCATAATTTGTCAAATGCATAACATAAATTGCAAGTGTTATTTTTTTATTTGTGCACTTTTTATTATGGTATGCAAGTTTTAAAGTCATAAAAGAAAGTTTCCTTGAATATGATAAAGCCAGTTTTTTTGGAAAAATCTTTAGTTTTTTGAGCACTGGTTTCATTTATGATAAAGAGAAACCCATCTATACCAAACACTATAAGATCACAAAATTTACATCTATTATGAGCAGATGTTCTTTATATTGAGGTGGTTGCTTAGACAAAGCTTTTTTTGGTGAGGGTGGAGATATGTAGTCTAAAAACCTGAAAGGCATCTTTGATACTCTTTTGGTGAAAATTAATGGTGTACAACAATCAAATTAAAGTGTAAATCACATTTCATTTTATAAAAAACAAACCCTTGTTTTATGCCTGAAATATGATCAATGGAAATTAGATAAAGAAAAAAGAATTTATCATTTAAAAAACAAACAAAATACAAGAAAACTAAACCCTAACATTAATTTTTATTGAAGATAAATCTTACTTGACTCAATCAGATATTAAAACTGATTCATATTTAGAATTATTGTTGCATTACATATCATGCTGCAGTATTTTCCATTAGAAATATATTTTGCTGATATCATAATTTACATTGTTACATATATGCATCCAAGGAAACCTGNGCAGTATTTTCCATTAGAAATATATTTTGCTGATATTATAATTTACATTGTTACATATATGCATCCAAGGAAACCTGAGATTGCTTTGTTTTTTTTTGTTACATTCAAATTTTTATGTCCAATGATCAAGAGTGGATCATGCAAGATTTTATTATAAAATGATGAAATGTTCAGGATTTTCAATAGTGAAAAATGATTCTTCAAACTGACATCAGCAAGGCAGTTAACCTTTCTGGCTGGTTGATGATGTGATATTTTAAATATTGTTGTGTAGCTACTTCCTTTTTCAATACATGTATAATAGCTTTGTGCAGGTTTAGTGCCAAGACAGCTGGAATAATGTGTCTGCCCAATGACACACCACTCACAGTAGCCTGGCTGGGATGATCCGATGGTAGGATCTGAACCCTTTCAGTTGCACAGAACACCAATCACTGATCCACCTCAAATGCTGCCTCCATTAGTCACCACTTATATGTGGGACAGCATATTGGACCTAAACTACATTCTCAATCCTGCTTGGCATTATAACTGTTGCAAAGATGCTTTCAATGTGGAGTAGTCACCCAAATATGCAATTTAGAATTTATTATTTTCATATGAACGTTTTGAGTATTCATTGTCCAGATATACATATTTTCATAAAACTGCCTTACCTAGGTAATGTGCATATTTAAATAGAATAGCTCTTAATAGTTCTTTATCATTTAAGATGGATTTTGTCAACTAAAGATTTTCTCACCAAGATTTTTTTAAATTTAAACTCCTAGAATTGATCCAGGAGATATTCTGCACATACCTTAAGTTGGGTTTTCATAAAGATCTTGAGAAATTATGTCAGATATAATGAATAGTGTAATTACTATGGTATACTCATAGTGCCACATTTCCATGTCAAGAAAGAGCGCATTACAGTTAGTGACTGAGAAGATTAGCAATCAATCTGAATTGAGGTAGCTATCCTCAAAATGAGTATATGGCTGCAGTCTTCACAACATTTTTGTGCATTTTATATATTGTGATGAATGAATGTTCTTAACTGGAATTTTGCAATAACACATGTACAATAACCACTGTCATCTACATCAGCTCTGCCTTTGTACACTAAATATAAGTTTGTCAGAGAAGAGTTAGCTTAGTACTGATTCCTCTGGCTTTCAATTTATGTTTACTTTGAATTGAGTGTAGTAACCTTACAATTTCTTATGATTATATCCACACTTCATTTGTAGCCTTCAATGTGTAACTGGTTTATGTTCATAATAAATATTAATATAAAGCAATTAATTTCTTGCTTTTGTTGTCCTGCATGTGAATGGCAAGATAATCACTTTCATGGTGGTGACATTGTCAGCAGCATAAAGGCCTTGTGTTCAAGCCTTTACAAGTATATTTTTCTACATCAGTTGCATTAATGAAGCATACAATTCTTGCACAAGGAATGGATATACAGTTATTTTAGGTTTTTTATACACTAAATTTCTAAAGTTGCTACCTTAACTTAGTCCTCTTGACAGCTCAGATATTGGTGTACTATTGTCTATTGGGGGTGGGTGGAGAGGCACCCAGGAAAAAGCAGACTTTTGTTTAAAGACCAATATCCATTGTAAACATGTTAGTCAACTTTGCATAGAATCTTATCTACTTAGCTACAGCTAGTGCAAAGCTAATAGATCAGCTTGGTGTCATGACATGTCTCATAGTCCAATAAATCGGCCCCCAATAACTCTGTTATTCCTTAACCACCTACCTCCTGTAGCCAGTTTTAAATTGTATGGCTACATACTGCTATTCATCAGTTAACCAATCAATACAATGTGATTTCTCTTCATTTAAAAGACTTGAAAAATCTGGGGATGATCAAGTCAAATTACATGACCAAAGCAATAGAAACTTTAAAATAACCAAATGAGTATGCAGCCACAAATATGATAAGTTATACCCATCTGCCTGGTATAATCTACACAGATGTGGAATGCTTGGCTAATGAAGACAACTCCCAAAGTCAACTTGTGAACACAGAAGATCCTGCTATGGAGAGAATGGAGTTCAGCTTTAAAGCTGTAATTAAAAGATCTATAGAATGTTTCCAGCTGGGGTAACCACCACCACCATCTTTGAATTGGGTGTTCCAGTTCCTCTGTGGACATGTATTATGATCTCTCCTTCCATCTGCTCCTGCAATCTCATTGAGATTACCAATTGTCTGTTCATTAACATTCAGGACCCCTGTAGGTCCAAAGCCTTTTTCTCAGAAAGTCAACTGCTGACATTCCACGCCCGCTGGTACTAAATGTATTCAGACATCATGTGTTTGACATAATCACTGACAGCTTACCTCTGTCTTTTAGTGTTCAATTGTTGGTCTTAGCCAATGTTGGTAGATGAGAGTTGCCAGTACCTTTCCATGGGTCTATGGTTTATCCGGGTTCTTCCTCCACCAGATATTCTGGCGACCATGTGCTTGATCTATTGTCACCAAGTGTCAGGCAATAGTCTTGAGGCTAGGAATTTATTTTTATCATGAAAATCAACCATTACACCTGATTCCAGTGCTAAATATACTTTATATAACTGGTCAGATCCAGTGCTGAAACTGTCATGAATGGGTGAAGGGATTTAATCACCATAACCCCGCTGGGTCTGAAGATGTAGGTTGGGACCAAGCAGTATTTATTAGTTCTGTCCATAACCATTTAGCATCTAGTGCCACAAAGTCCTGCACTGGCTATCCCTGGAAAACTCACTAAAGTCAAGTTAAAGAAAGTTATGGGATCTGTGTTGACTGCATACCACTAATCCAGACGAGCCATCTAACCTTGTTGATCCTGGCTCATTGTACTGTCAATGGATCTTAACTGCCTGTTATGACAGGCTGCATCCTTGCATTTGCTCACTCTCATGCTCATACATGACCCAAACTGCACCCCATACAATAGAAATACTGCATCATGGCAGGCAAATAAATGGTGCCAGCACACTTATCCTATGACAAAGTTACATGAAGTGCAACATATTTGTCTACAATGTAATCAGAATGATAAACAGAAAAGTAGCTGGAGTATATTTTATGTTATATAACTACTTTATGGTGGGTATATACAAAAAAGTGTTTTTGAAAACTTGAGTATGTTAGCTCTTTTCCAGAATTACTGTACAAGTAAATAAGTCATTTACAAAATCAGTATTTACATTTTAAGAATTAACTACACATATGGTTCATTTCATTTATGCCTCTGTACACAAACATTCTTGATGTCCATTTATGACTTGTAGCTCATTACACATATGTTGACCACACCAGTTAATGAAAGGACAGTTTGGGATGAAAGGATTTCATATAATTATATTTGGTCTGCTTTATGATGTTATTAAATGAGCTTAAAAATCATTAAATGCTAATTATTCCAATGTCACATAAATGTTCTCTGGCAACTCTTAGTTTTGCTTTTGAAATTAAAAATCATTCTCTTTGAACATCCACTGCTATCAAGACTACATACCTCTGCTGATAGAGAAAAAAGGTTCAGAATTTTTTGTGAATATTTAATAAATTTAGCATGATATCAAATATTGCAATGGTATCACTCTACTGTACACAGACCCCACTGGTTGCATGTGCAAAGTGTGTAATGCACACAGGCGAGTTTTTATTTCCTGTTCGTTTTATTTGCTTTTATTTTTAAAAAATGTTTGGAAAGGCATCATACATTCATTGCACACACAAGAAAATCACCACGCGCTGGGCCTGACTGTAAATGTATAATAAAACTCATAAAATATGACAACAGATTCTACACAAAAATTGATGCACTTTCAGCCGGGAGAAAACCCCAAAATCATTCATTCATACATCAGTATTGGTTACAAAGGAGGAGAATCCACTCCAACATCATCTTATGCTCACTCTTGTTCCTTTCCAAGTAAATGGGGGATCATTTTTACCAACAGTCAATGAAATAAAGTTTGATCCACTCTTGATCCAAAGAATAACTTCCAGGACAATGGTATTTTCCAGTCATTCAAACTTGGCTCTGCTGTCAAAGTATTATCCAAGGTTTTTTTCTGAAATGTTTAAATTAGAGAAACATAAAAACTTAGACTAAGCTGAGCAAATCGCTAGTAATATTGCTAGTGGACCAAAGTTTTTGCTAGATGTCGTAATGGGTAAGCTACCATTTTGTGATTACAAGATCACAATACAGTAGTGAATGGCTCCCTTCACCAGCACCCACCCGCTCCTTACGGCCAGAATCCGAAGGCACCGACGA
>QKMX01368714.1:5453-16663 GCA_003401595.1 Venustaconcha ellipsiformis | reverse complement strand
ATTACCTGAAGATGATAATTGGCCGATATTTTACATTACATATTTTATAAGCCCTAATCATATATGAGATAATTACGCAATCAGTATGAATATTTGCAGCTATCTGCGATTGTATTTGCCTTGCCATACAAACTCAACTTGTTTGCTATTTTAGTTGCCACACTCCTGTTGGATGGATTGGAAGATTGTCAGAAGTCACGATTGGTCGCGGATGTGAACGGAAGGGTACAATTATGCATGAAATTCTCCACGCTCTGGGTTTCTTCCATGAGCAAAGCAGGCCCGACAGAGATAACTACGTCACGATCCACTGGGATAATATTGAGAAAGGTAGAATATCAAAAGTAAATATTCTCTGTAAACCAAAGTACTTAGAGTACAATAAGGATTTAGCCAAGAGAAAGTAAAAATAATTGTCCCATTTTACCCAAAGTACATTTGGAATGTTATATTTAATCTGAAAAATGATTCATACGAGTTAATCAATTCTTGGAAAATCTGGTCAACGTTATGGTAATGAATTCTGTCCTATTCTAACATTTGTGCTTCTGAGATCAACTAGATAAGCAAAAAATTTGATCTAGTAGTCAATTTAGGTTAAGTAAATACTACAGTTATTCTTCACGTGTATTAAATACTGCTTTTTCAGTGAAATACTTAATTCAAACTGAAGCTTTAAAAAGTTTTTCAACTTAGCTTTTGTATATTACAAACAGGGATTATACTGTTCTGCCAACTTAACAGAAACTAAAATACGAACCGTTGACATGTTACACGTTAAGCCAGGCAGCATCAATGGTTTCAACCACTGTAACCAGAGTCAGATAGAAAAATAAATAGCAGAAGCGTGCAATCAGTGAGCGTTACATCTTGCTGTCTTTTAGTTCAAACCCCGATGTTGGTTTCTCAGAACATTACTCTCTCCGTAACTATTCATTTTGTTTCTCAAACATCCCCAAAAAGGTTTATGGATGACGATTAGACAGTCTGCTCAACGTCCTAAACATAGGTGGAAAGAATGATATGCATTTAAATAGTTCTGTTTTTTTTTTCTAACGCTATTTATCACTAGAACATACCTTAAAATACGTTTTCTATGACATCAACAATATTTGATTATATGAATTATTTCCTTATACCAATGCTTATAATAATTTCCCAAAATTCGGAATTTCTTAAATGAAAGTTCCATTACTAAAATGGCTGTGTGTAACATTTCAAACGTCTCATGTGCAATTTCTTCTATTTGATCTTATAAAGTGTACATTTTTACAATAGTTTATCATCTTCACCATCAATATACTGTAATTTTACTGTCATCACGATTTTATTTATCTTTTACTCTTCTTAGGACATGAAAGTAACTTTCAGAAGTACGGCAATGACTACGTCGATACGTTAGGACAACCTTACGACTACGGCTCTATCATGCACTATGACGCATACGGTTTCGCTATTGACCGATCCAGGCCGGCCATGGAGCCCAAGAAGCCAGGCGTCACCATTGGCCAAAGAGTTCGTCTGAGCGACATTGATATCAAGAAAATTCAGCTGTATTACGGTTGCACTACTTCCAGCAACATTAATACGCCAGCTCCTACCGTTCATGCCACAGTCCATGTCACCCCTGCTCCACATGGAACTGTCAAGCCTGCCAGTGGAGGTGGGTTAAGACTTAAACCTTTGCACATCAGCTCATCTCATTTTCTCTTCAGATTGCGTGTTGTTTAATGAGTGCCGAAAGAATTTCTGCTTTGTAATGAGTGATTAGCCTATCTTCAAACGTATAATCCTGTGACTGTTTCTCATTTGCCTTTCCTTTGGCCGTTCACGTTTACCGTTTTCATTTTTCTGTTTTCGGTGATCGTGCAAGGAGAAAAATTAGAAGAAGTATAGATCTCAATCCCACATGTTGCAATCTTTCTGAGAATGAATTATCAGCAGATTGTCACATGGGCTTTATTCTCAAGCTATTTAAACAGATTTTGATGCTTGTTTCTTACTGATATAGAAAAAAGTATTATGCATACCTATATCATGTATATAATTTAATACTATAGTTTCTATTATAATCATTTTGTAAATAGCATTATTTATTTGCCAATGTTCTATGAATGGGTTGTGTGCTGTAAAGATGAATATATGTAAAAAAAACAACGTAGTACTATTTAATTCATAAATATCAATATCGATGTACCAAGTTCAAGAAAACTGTATCACATGATCCCGGGAGAACATTTTTACTGTAGGTAGGATATACTTTCTTAGTGTTTGATTGATTACAACTGGAAAAGCAGCTGTTGACTGCAAAAGTATTTCACAGTTTTAAATGATTCAATGAAAGCATGGAATCATATTTTAGTAACTTTGTATTTAGCTACAGCGTTGTTAGATTCAATTATCTTCTTATACAAAGGGAATTTTCTCTAGCATTCATCATTCAATAGTTGATAACAGTTCTGTAAAAGATACAGGATATATATTAATTTGTATATTTTAAATTGATAAACGTTCATTGGAATTGCAGACTTTGAAACATTTATGTGAAATTATTCCAAGACTTGATATATTAATTTCTTTGGATTTACCTTGAAACATTCAAGGACATTTTGGAACTTAATATTTTGGGGATATACCTTGAATTCAGGTAAATAAATTTTAGATAGTAAAACAGTGATTCTTCTGTGGTGTTAGTAAATAAGCATATTAGTATTTTTATTCGGAATACATTTGGAGCATATCCGGATTAGAACAATTTAGGAATGTTATGAATTTATACCGTACTGTAACTTATTTTTAATTCTTTAACATTGCATTTTAGGGAATTTTATTTTTAAAATTGTAAATTACTTGTTGGTTTTGATATATTGTTTATGTAATTTAGGCTCCTAAGACGTAAATTAAAAGTCATCTACCTTTAAAAGCACATTTATGAAACAAATTTCCATATGTAGCGTCCCTTTGGAGGAGAAGAATAATAAGAAGTAGACTAAGAAGAAGACGACGAAGATACGATGATGATGATGATGGTCTTTGTTGTTATTCGGAAATGCAATTAGAAATCACATACCAAAACTCTTTAACGTACCAGTGTATATAAATCCATAATTAGTTGCAACCCATAGTTAGTTATAACTTATATTCTTAATTTATACCGTGATCTTGTATAGAAGGAGTCTTTATAACTATTCCTTCATTAAATACAAAACTCCGCCTCTTCCAGTCTTTCTAGTAATAACTTGTGCTTCGTGGCATGAGTACAGAAGTAGTCTTGCACTTGCTTTGTAAATTTTCAAGATAACTCAAATTATTTTTGGTGTATCTCTAAATAGGTAAAGCATCATTCTGATGAGTATAACTGATCCTTCAGGGAAGCATATTTTATATGTAATTGTTGATACAGTTTTGAAAATTTCTTAATTTCGCTTGTCATCTTATTTCTGTATCGCAAGTTGGTGAAGAATCATATTTATGTCACCAATGTAGTCTGTGCAAGTTAATCTGTTTTGCTTTTGTGTTTTCTTTATAGTTGACTTCTGCAATTTCGAACACAATCTCTGCACGTGGAGACAGTCCACCGTCGACAACATCGATTGGACCCGTTACCATGGTAGCACACCTACCGTTCACACAGGGCCAACTAGAGACCATAGCGGAAGCCTGACATGTAAGCTTATATTGTCATAATGCTTCAATAAGGGTAGTATCGTTATGGAGATTTTGGATTTTGGTAGCTAATATAGATCAATGAATTTTTATGCCACATGAATTTACTCATTCTACCCCCATCGTCACGAGCTAGGATGACAGATTTTATGTAGTAAAAAATTCGTTAACATAAAACTATGTAGCTGTTATTGATTTTTGGAAGTAAAATTATTACTTCTTTGGTCGCGCAAACGCTTTTGAAAAGCAAACTAGACCACATTCAAGCCTTTACTTTATTATTGATTGTGAATATACTACATAGGTGGAAATTTCTTGTCTGTGCTACTGAAAATACTACTGCTGAAATGGGGTTATTAATCGATATTATACAGAATCAAATATTCTGCAGTTTTTAGTTGCCTTAAGTTGCTGTATTTTAGCTTTTATATGCTTCTATATTTTTGGCAGATTTATGAATATAATAAAGAATTTTTGAGTTTTTCAACTCTGGGATATAATCTTCTGTAAAATGGAATGTGTGTAATACAGAAACGGTTCAATCACTGTTTTATTTAAATGCATAATAAAGATTATGCAAAAAGGCTCAAAGGATGTCATCTTGATAAGTGAATCGACATAAGATTTATCTTGGAATACCAACGATGGTCAGTCTGATAAGAAAAAACATGATAAGTCATAATATGATACTGTGTACTGTGGAAAAAAAAACAAATATGTCGCTGACGTTAGAATAGACCACCGACCGGAGATAACGAAACGATTAGTGATTCCAAAAAACTAATTAGTGAATAAAGTAGCAGTAGCGAAGATCACCAATGATAAATTAATGAAAAAGATGTGTTTAATATTATAATATATGTAAACTCAGACTTTTCATAAGAATATCGTATATTTAGATGATGAAAAGTATAAACGATTGGCGCAATGTTAAGAGTTTTGTGGAGTCAATATACAAGCAGTGAAATACATTTTACGTCCTCAAACTTCATTGTACAAGCGACGGTCATTTACGAGTTGGTATAATATTCTGTACTGATCAATTCAGTGATGTGGCCAAATAATGGATTGAAGTAAATTATATTCTGACCCAAAACTATATTTGATGGTAACCCTCAGTTGATGCGGCCTCGTGGAAAAGCTTGTTTAAAACGAACTACCTAGAGTTTGGAAGTTTCCATGTTAATGCTACCTGCATGGATTAAACACGTACATTCAGATTGACAATCATGACTTTGACTGCGGTGGAATTAATGAGAACCCAATTATACCATGGTTTGAACATTTTAAAATTGACTTTGGTACAACGAGAAATTAATGCTCCGTAAATTATCTATGCGGACTTAGAATGATTGAATGTTCGTGCTTCCGCAACTTAGGGTTCTGTCAAATACAGCACAAATTGCTGAACAAGTTTCACGCAGGTTTTGTTTATTGTCGTCAGATGCGATGGAGCGACTTAGCAACCAATGCTATATCATGGACAGGACTCAGTTAAGGTGTTTATTAAATCGCTCTAGGTTACTACTAAATGGATCCAACAACAGCTTTCTTCTCCCGCAGAAATAATTATGACCAATGATGACAAACGCGAGTTTTCCACGGCCACTTATACTAGACCTGTGATGGCCCCTTTCGGTATGGTGCCAAAATTAATGCTCATTGCCACATCACTGGTGCGATCAGAAAAGCTCTGCAGAGCGCATACAATCTGTTCTTCCGAATTTACCCTTAAAAAATAAGAATCTTTATTGATCTTCATAACTGCGCTGGTATGATGGTCAACGAACATTGCAAGCAGTTTCAACGGCAACGCATGCGCCAATAAGCGTCATCCCCAACAGGATGGAGCAAATACATTTTGGGAAAACTGAAGTTTATTCATTAGATGCAGTACCTGAATTTCAGCCTGGATAAACTCGTAAGCAATCGTACAGCAGGAAGCCAAGCTTCTCATTGCTTTGATAGTTTTAAATTCATTCCTCGATAAATTGAATATGACCCTGAAACGTTCAAGTTACTACCAGCAAAAGAGTATATCCATAGGAGTACATGAGCGACTGGAACGAGTTTGATAAGATTTAGTTGCCACTCGCTGAAGCATTTCATTCCTCGCTATCTCAAGAGGGAATTATCGCTAATGACTATGCACATGCAAAACAATATATGGTCCATGTTAGGTTGTAATAATATCGATGAATATCTGTTTGTGCATGTTTTCGATCCCGCCCACTACCTCTTGTCACCAGGAATGGCTTGGGACGATGTACTGTCAAAAACTAAGGTTTTTGACCAACATTTACGTGGTGGAATTTCAATGAAGACCTACTGCTATTTTTGTGTAAAGAAACCTAGCGTAGATGAATATCGCCGAAGCTGCTAAATAGCAACGTAACGTACCTGGACTCTGAAAACCTCTATGGTTAGACGAAGATTCAGTACACGCATATTGGTGAGTTTCAGTGGATTGATCCCACGACTATGGGTGTTAACAAATATGTACATTAGTATGACAGCAACAGCGAACATGGATATATTTTAAGCTGATCTGTAGTATCCAAATGAGCGCACCACACCCATAGCAATTATCCACTGTCTTCAGAAGCGTTGGCGGTTAATCGAAGGTGGTTGTCCCCATATCAGTGTGGAATTGTGGCTAAATCTAATTGCATGTTTACTGAATGCACAGAGCTTGTCATTTGTTGTTTCGTTGCTGAACTTCCCATTGACGCGTATCTCAGTCTATGAAGAAATTCGACGAAGGATATCATTGGTAACTGGCAAACAACTCTAAAATTCACATAATCGAGGATGAGCACATAATCATGTCTGCGGTCATGATGTAATCGACACAATACATAATTGATATACAGGGTCGTCGCTGGGATCGCTTTTTGGTTGGCCTGAAAATACTAATAAAAGTTCAGGAGGACGAAGAAATTTTACGCTCAGTAACCAAAGGATTACATACCATATCTAACAATTGTTAGGAATTCCTCAACGATTCAGGTTAGTCCGACAAGTAACATTATTAGTCGTAGTTATGAAAACAGAACTTCCAAAAGCTTAGGTTCCGGAGGCATAGAATCCCTAAGTAACATATTGTTTCTGTTCTCATCAAATTTTCACCCGAGTACTATACTCTCGATTATTCTAGCGGTTGCCTTGTATCTTTCAGTCATATTGGTCTCGTGGCACATGTTCGATTTATCCTTGTGGACAAGACCTTGACGATATAACTTGACATTAGAGATCTAACTTATATTTAAATATAATGTCAATCGCACGTGGATGTGTAATACCCGTACCTTTTATTAACGAGAGAAAACCCGTTTACGTAACATATTAGGGAGCTAGCTTCAGTGATGTTACCTGGAGACTGTTTACAGGCGCACCACACCAAAGATCCTCTTGTCTTCTTGCACCGATCGCTAAATAAGTTCAATGCAAGTCGTTGCTATGATCAAAAACGTCTCTGCGGATAGGTTAAAAGATCTGGGATTGCAGGAGGTTCAATCCATTTGAGATCGACTACAAAGATTAGTCACTCGCGCTCCACCACAGATGATTACACTACCATCTATATCAATAATGGCAGTCACGGTTAGTAAAATCATCACTAAAGCCACTCAACGCGTCTTTCTGTTTTAGTGACTGCAAATTTGGCAATGGGAAGCTGAATATTGTTGTCTCGCAAAGGTTATTAGACGAATCCTATAATATATAAATAATTAAAAAAAATAAAAGATTCATCCGATTTCGCGTTTTACACTGATATGCCTGTGCTGATAGATCGCAGCAAGAGATTTTCAGTATTATTCGTACCCAGCTAGGATTCCTGATGACCAAAAGGTATAATTAGTAGTGTAGAAAACGTCAAGGTGTTTCTTCCGTGCAAGACATTCTTAGAAACTTATACAGACAAACCATAACGATTATCCATCCAGTGCCCAATTTGGATGTGTCAGCAATGCCATCATGGCATTGTTCAACAGCGCAAGTATTTGGAAAGGAAATCGAAGTAATTCTCGAGAAGGTTGACATTGCCACGAAAAAATCTCTGACAGCGACGATTATTCAAAGTTTACTAGCCCAACTATGTTTCTTAAGGATATATCCTATCATGCAATTAGGCGATCTCGACTCGATACAAACGCTGATAATACAGCAAATACAGAAGCCGTAGTTATGGGCTCAAACGGCAATTTTCACTCCGAACTTAGGCAGCGACTGAAATAACTTCATGGAAACATACTGACGTTTTCGTGAGACTCCTCTCAGTCACGTATTTGGGTGTTGTAGAGATATTGCAATGTTATTTTGAAGCAAAACACAAAGTCACGTTATTGAGTAAGAACAATGCAATATGGCGTACATTAGGCGCTGACCGCAAAGTTATGTTGACGACATTAACATTGCAAATACCTGTATTAACGTCTTCGCTGGCTACAGACGACGATTTGTTGTTGATTATGAAATCTGGAACCGCGTCAACAATGCCGTTTCTCACGCATCCCACAGAACCGACGCAAATCACCGTTCAGGGACAGTTACATGGGAAAGAAGTATCCACTATGGTCTTACCGCAACAAAACACGTGTTTGTAGCATTTCAAAATCCGAAACCAGGTAGTGACCAAGATCAGAGTAAGATGATATTAGGCAATTTAACAATGTCTGGAGATTCTCTGCATGTTTAAATGACGATGTGAAGAAATATGGACTAACTTCACAGACAGTCAAATAGCATATGCATATCATAATCTGTGGCCGTAGCTGGACAGGCATCAAACACGGGTCTGCAGATTACACACAACTATTTCTCTTTTGTAATTTGCACCCAATTTATTACTTTTCATTGGAACACCTGGAGGTGATCAGTCGGTCGACGTGTACTTTCATGCACGTGTGGGCGAGGCTCCTTACGGCGGTTTCAAATGAACTGCTAAAGATACTGTCCCACAACAATCTGTAGTTGAAAAGCACGGGTGGTCAAATGAAGGTTATTGCCATCAGCAGAAAAATGGTAACAAGGTAATTTAACCTGCTATGTTTTCAAACAATAATTTCCTATCACGAAGGTTAGCCTCAGCCCAAAGCAACTTACGAAAGTAAAGAGTGCAATACGAAACAAAGAGGATTTCTCTGACACTGTCAACTAGAAATATGTACTTGTGATTCACTCAAACGAAACTTAATCAGACTTAGGCAGCCAAACAAAAGAACACCTTGGTGACATTTAAATTTTCCAGTTCAGAGGTTACGCAACTACAAAAGACTGGTGGAATATTTCCATTCCTCGCGGCTATTCAGCATTGTTGGTAGCTTAAGTCGTCTGCAGTTGTAAAAGCGGTTGCATTAGGAACCGTTGGAACTGCATCTGCGATGGAGACTGCATAGCGTCTTGGACAACAGAAAAACGAAAAGGTCTTCATTTACCCGGAACAACTGGTAAATGACATTTCCTTGACCAATTTCGATTTTCTTTGCTATAGTAAAATCAGTCAAGCATTCTGTATGTGTCTTTGTGCGTAATAAACGTGCGTCAATGATTCCCCGTACAAGTGAAACCGGGAATGTTAGCCTTGAATTCATCAACAGGATATGGGACTCTTTGTGTTTTACATACGCAGTATTACCTCGATATCTATTGTATTTTGATTCGTTCTGATTTGTGCTACCATTTTGCCGTTATAGACTATGCTGGAACGGCCAATATGTGAATATGTTGTTTTTAAAATGTTTCATGCACTAGCCGTAAGCAATGCATCCTCCACATCAACATCACAAACGTTTGTTGATTTTGCATTATCACTTAGAAACTATGGATAATAGCATACGATTTGCTCGTTGATATTTGCAAACCAGACACCGCACTGAAGTGCGTCTCACCAGGTTTGACATAGCGGATTTCACTTAGTTTACCAGTCGAGTTGTTGTTGACGTCGGCCCGGGCGATCTTGTGATTTGTAAACATCTGACTATAACATTGCAAACTTCCAACGTAGACATTCAAGATGTTAGTTTTGAAGCTACGAGGCGCTTTAGCAAAAAACCCTTGTCTAAATAAATTAAATCTGGGAAATTAGAGACAGGTGTGTCGATTGCGCTTATCAAAGACTATATTTCATACTGCCACTGCTGAGAGGAGGCAACACGTGGATGCAAAGATCGTGGAGGTACCTCCATCAACACGCTAAATAACTACATGGAGCCAAATTCACTGGAATAGAGGTCAGCGAAGTAAAGGATGAAAATGGCATCTTAACCTAAGCAAATTGTCAACTTGTTTTCAGTTCTCTTAACAAATGTTATGATAGACCTGACACCACACCTTTAAAGTGCTCTGGTCGGGATATACATAATTTAATCGCCAGAGATGACATTCAGTTTGAAACAATTGACATCTATCCTGGTGGGTACTTAACAGTCTTTGGCGTTTGTGTTTTAGTTTAGATTTATCATTACGTAAGATTGATGGATTCTGACCGCGTTTATGAGGTTGCGAAAAACAATCTCAACTGTTATTCACCAAGGACGCACTTGTCAGTGTAACAGGTTTTGGACGACGATGACAACGATCGTTTGAGAAACTCTCCAATGGTATAATTGGTATGGTTTTATATGAACGTAATTCCAGGACCCACGAAGGTTAAAAATTGATTGGTTAGAAGTTCGTATGCATGTGCGTGTTGTGACTGAACAAGGTCAACCTTTCGAGCAATTATGCTTCGCAATAACATAATTGTATATAAGGCTGTTGATGCTGTTTGTGAACTCACTGTTACGACCATTATAGGCATGGTTATTGTTAAATTTGACTACGACAACCATTATAGACACACCAATCAGTATTATTGTCGTGGCTATACCAATATCATCCGACATCTCTGATGTAGCTAATAAAATAATTTCGATACGACTGCATTCAGAATTATGTCTTTTTCGGAATTTGTCGCAGTGGCATAAGTAGTCTCAATACGATTAGTAAACTATGCGCGGAAGACATGAAAGAGAAAACCATTACCATTGCTGATTTCGAGATTGTTTTGGCGGAAATTGAAAACCACCGCTGACTTGGTGCTCAGGTACAGAACCAAGGCGTTAGCATCTGAGAAATGGTGATAGAGTTACAGCAAAAATCGAGTAACTGTTTGTTATTGTATATTGGTAAGTATGCCAGCATGGTTGCTAGTGTACTGGACTGACTGTGTAAGAATTTTCTTTTCGTGACCAAAGGGTGTAGTAAAAATATTTCGGAAAATTGAATAATTATCTTTCCAAAATAGTAATAAGAATAACATGGCTTACGCTAAACTTTCACGCTAGTGTTAGAACTGTGTTTTACTGCACTATCGTGGTATGTTAAAGAAGCTGTTGACACATATTAGCCACGATACTCCAAAAGCGTCATCATGACACTACTGTAACAGCTGCCTATACGCGCAGGCTCGACTGATGGCACACCGTTCATCGAACGGTGTACAACCATAAACTAGAATTTCGAATGATTTGACTGCTCTCTCTCTCTCTCTCTCTCTCTCT
>QKMX01368703.1:7426-17893 GCA_003401595.1 Venustaconcha ellipsiformis | reverse complement strand
AAAATGGAGTTGATTAGACATACCCATCAAATGCAAAATGAAGTTGATTAGATATACCCATCAAATACAAAATGGAGTTGATTAGATATACCCATCAAATGCAAAATGGAGTTGATTAGACATACCCATCAAATGTAGATTTAGATATGTCAGGCAATGTATATAAAGCCAACCTCCTCTTGAATGGTTCCCCTAACAACTGGCCACCCACTTTTTATGGCTGTAATATTGCTAAAGCAGGAATAAGTTGTTGCAAAAAGAGCACAATGTCATTAGCAAGTGTGAATTTAGTAAAAGAAGTGAAAGCAAATCTAATAAACAAGATGGAGTAGAGTTCTTGGATCACTACTGAGAAATTTGATGTCAGAAAGATTCAAATAAACATAGCTACACAGTACATTCTGCATCAGTTGGAAAATGAAATGGACTGCTAGTTACAGTCTGATGTTTGATTGGGATGGTTTTCAAATGGCTTGTTCCAAGATTAATGGTCATTTATTTTGACTAGCATTAATAATTCCAAGGACAGAACCAGGACATTAAATCAGCAGATTCCAAATAGTAAATTGGCTTCTGAAACAGTAGATTCTTATATACATAAATTTTACAAATTTTAAGGGGACTAAAAACAAAGCAAGTACATTTTTGGCCATAATATGTATTCTAAATCATGACACTGAGTTTCTGATCACCACACATATTGTCAACTTCTCTATCCCACTGGAGCCTAGGACCTGAGTTACAATGTGTATTGTTTTTGTATACTTCTATGAAAATTATGGGGGATTTCTGAGTCTGGAAACATAATGTTAACCAGTTTATTAACATGATCTGCAGTACAGAATGATTAATTGTGCTCTACCACAAAATTTGCAAACAAAGTCTCTACAAGTGCTACCACTTTTGATCCAGTCTCAATCAAGGTCTTCAAAGTGGGACTATTTGCTACAGAAGAATTATTGCTATATGCATATTTGCCTAGTGATACAATTTTTTCCTCCATATATGATCGTAGAATCCACTTTGTTCAAAACACAATTCAAACTCAGGACCTTTGCTACTCAACTGCACACACTTAAACTAGTATTTCCAAGCATTGCTGAACTGAGTGCAAAATTTATAAGCAGGTGGTGTTTTAGCATTGGCAGAAATTGAATGTTCCAGCATTTTGATACAAATTGACCATAAAGGATAACAGCTGCCATTAAATTTTTCTCCTCAAATAATTTCAATCTTTAAGTGTTTCTGCTGAAATCAAGTTTTGGTTGGTCTCTCCTTTTTATCTAACCTCCACAAAAGATCAATTTATTTTTAATCCAAGACTCAAAAGCCATCATAGACCATCCCTGGTCTCTTTATTTAAAACACCAAAGAAAATCATCATTTCTTTGACTTTAAACTCTCCAGATTAAAACAAGAGGGTGATGAATTTACAGGCTGTCATTCAACAACAGCTATCATGTATACAGAGTTCATAATCTAACCACTCAGCATACATCATTGCAAGAACAGTTCCAGCCACCTAGCTGATGGGAGCTGATTTTCTGTAATATATGCATGGAACAAGTAAAAACTAATATTTTTTCTTTTTTTTTTACATTTTTAACAAAAATATTTTAGCTTTCAAATCAAATCTCAAACAGCATGTGCAGTAGATTCTATAACAGTCACCTGATTTTTAAATGAAATTATTAAATATTTAAAAATCAGTTATGCTTTTCTCGGTAGCAAAGTAGGCATACTCATATCTGTGTAATCCCTATCTAGAAAAGCCATCTCTAAAAGAAGACCACTTTACTTATGCAGAAGGGGTGGTATTAGAAAAGGAGCACAACTATACAAACCTACAGAATACACCAAATGGTTCCTGAATTATGCTGATTACAAGGACCTACTGTAGTGGAAATTTAGAATTGATGTAAGAAAACAATAACAATGTCAAAACAGGACCAGAAAAGATGAAACCCTTAAAAGGTATATCTAACTGGCAATTCAACTCCAAATGGCATCCAACTACGTGTCAGGATTGCAGATCTACCTATGATGGTTACACAATGTCTGAACAGACAGATGGAGAAATAAACAGTCCATGAGACAGATAAAGTGATTACTACAGGACTGATGTATCTCAATGTAAGGCTCTAGCAAAAAGGTATAGGTTAAATAAAAACAAATTTACAAGCATAAAATTATTGTGAATCTAGTGTGACATCTTCAATCTAAATTTCATATTAATATCAACATATTTATACAACTTGCAAATTATGAACAAAACGTTATTTGCAATTATATGTGGTTCACAATTATGCTAAATCTATTTTATTCATTCAAAAATTACATGGAATATATTTACTTTCCTATCTAACTTAGTAACTTGAAAAATTCCAAACTGTATTATCCCTGTTTGATAAAAGCAAACAAAACATGTACTTTAATTGAAGCTCTACACCAGAACTCTATTTTGAAAATATTTTGACCAATTCTACCTGCTATCCATGCATACTTACGTTCTTCTTTTGGGGGAGGTGTTGGTGTCTTTGGTAGTGTAGTTATATCATCTGGGTGAGGTTTCTGGAGTCCATGGAATGGTCCAAGTTCAAAACACTCATTCAAAAGTTTGTAATTTACATCTGAACTGATGCTCATAAATCCATAGGCTGTCCCATCAACCTGATCAAAACAAAGTGATATGGACTAAGTACAGGGGAGATAATTGATAGTCGCTCTTTCTCACTAGTCTCTTTGTTGGAATGCTATTTCATTATTTTTTTCTTTAACCTTTCTTTCTAATGTGTATCAGTGCTGGATATGCAACTTCTACATGAAGATATACACATCCAGCACCAACCAGTATGTTTCCAGTCTTATTCAAGATGAAGTCACTACCATTTCTAACTCATATAAAAACTACATGCAAATGTATTTTATTTCACCATGACATCCCATGGTGGGCCAATTCATTCTGAATGACTTCCACTCACAAAAGAATAAAATAATTTGTTATCTTATCAAATTTAACACCTTAAAAACTATAAGTCTACAGGATTTTTTGACACTTACATCATAAGATTTTGTCATATTCATGCAATATTGATAAGGTTACGATACCCTGGAAATCCAGAAGGATTAAATTTCTTTGAGTTTTGTTTATATATATCTATACTATGTGCTTTATTTTTTCTTAACTGAGGGTTGTAGAATTAATGCCTACAGTACCTAATTTCTGTCATGATTCTAAGAAGAAAACGAGATGTTTACTTGAATATGAGTTCATGATCTGATCTTGATTATGAGTTAAACTAGGTTTTTCTAATGGAAATCTATAGCATCACAAGTGAAATTTCTATAGAGAGGTTTGATAATCAGATATGTTTCATTCCTGTTTTATGACCAATGTGTGATATTTCTTATAGCAGTGTTCAGATATAATTCGAGAAGAATTATTTATTTCAATTATTTATATGATATACAATGATTCACTGACTTTTTTCAAAACACTACTTTGGAATTATTGAGGGCTCATTTAAAGGCATTCTTTATTACAACACTATGTATCACTGTGATTCATCAAGACATTGAATATTACTGATATTCATTCTGAACAATTCATACTACTGAACTTGTAATATAACATTTTTATTTTTAAGATTATTTGGGATTTAATTCCAAATACTTTAAGTTTGTTCTCAAGTTATTGACTTGTAACTTAGAGAAACAAATTATCTGATGAATTTTACTCATATTCATATTGTTGGTTTCATTTCCTTTCTGTTGCATAGTTTAAAGACTATAGAGTTATAACAACATCAAACCTCAAACGTTGTGAATAAAGGTATTGTAGTTACTTTCATAGCAGCTTTCTAATTCGTGTATCATTTAATCACTTGTTCAGTTTTCACTTTCAGCATTTTGGAACAAAAGGCTATTTCAATGGTAGTAGTGGGTGCTGGGGTTAAGTTTCAACAAAATCTTTGTACTACCTCAGATACCAAACAATTCATGTTCTCATCCTGTGCTTCAATGAGTTCTGACAAGAAATAATCTCCGTAAGTCATCTTGAGCATGTCACTGTGGCGGTTAAAAATTGGAGTAAGATCATCATGATCCTCAACACTGAAACAAGGGAACAGAAAAAACCCGTAATAAAATAGAATTTTTTAACTTATAATAATGCAAACAATAATGAGAATTGGATGCTTTAGTACACAACTGGATGCAGTAGTAAATTCAATATTTATGTCTAATACATTGGATGAAATAGAGTAGATGTTTCTAATACAGTGGTCATTCATTAATATTCTCGTATAATGTAGATTTAGTCAGGATACCCATGAATATTCGTAATTTGTTCTGTAATAATTAGGAATAAGAGTCTCATTTTACCAAACATATTAAAATTCCATCTTTAAAAATTTATATCTTTTTAGATTTAGATTTTTAATTATCTTTCTCATTGCTAAGTTGGACTTGTTGGTTTTTTTCATTAAAATTAAGTGTGCATCAAGGGTTGAAATACAGTCATAATATTATGCAGTTTCTTAAAATGAATCCATTTTTTTTTCTCCAAAGTAAATGTTAAGGATTTTCTCAAATATAAATAATTTCTTCAGCTCATTGTTCAATACTAAAAAGAATCCCATGTATTACTTTAAACTAAAGAGTTATTTTTCATCTTTTGTATTGTGTCTCCACTAAAATACCTATGCAGTTAGAAACAGTAACAATAATGCCAAATCGCAATTTGATGGCATTTTTTGTGAATTTTACCAAAATTGTGGCCTGTCTATGGGATAGCTGAATGCTACAGCCTCTGATACTGAATGCAAATCTTCAAATTCAAACTAAAACAGTGCCTTTCTGAGATGTCACATTCAGACTCACACAATCAGTCACATGTTCTCTGACAGGTTATAATTAAGACTTACCCAACTCATCTAGATTTTGGACTGCAGATTTAGATCATGACTTTCCAAAGCTTGTATGATATGGGGAAAAAGTGCAGTGGCTCTCTAGCCACTGGTGTAGGTAGCCAGCAGCAGATTTTAGCAGATGGACTAGCTAGTTGGTGATGGCATTGTAGCCAAGGAACAATGCATATAGCACCCAAATGCAAAAATCTGTAATCACTGGTCAAATAATCCAGAAATTGCATCAGAAATTTCATCAGAAACTGTTTGTTGTTTCCATTCCTTTAAATTAAAATATACTTTTTGATGTTTCAAGCAAACTGAATCTTTCTGACATACATCAATCTGAGCATGCACAGTCAATCACTTAATGCTAGAATGTAAGCATGTCTTAGATGACTGGCTGGTGATATGGTAAACTTATATCATATGTCTCTATCTCCTTCAAGTGCCATAACTGAATTTTCAACTTTGTACAGACCCTCAGAGTAAAGCATCCAGCAAGGTGGTGAGGTCACTTGTATACTTGAGAAATTCTCACAACAGGGTTAATCCATATGAATCAAAATAAAAATTACTACTGATATTACATATGAAACTCATGCATAAATGGACCAAAAAATAAATCTAAATTGATAATACCAATTTTATTTTAACATGAGTTCCTCAATGAGGATACTTCATGAAAACTTCTCTGAAGTGCTTAATTATATAATTTTATGCTAATTCAATCAAGTCAAAGTTGAACAATGGCAAATTTACCTATGTACTATTTTCTTGGCAGCACCATAGAAGCCCCTGACATTTTTTGTGTCATTGGTATGTAACACATGGGCTAGTACCTGAGCTAAAATGGCCCATAAAGCCTCGTGTGACTATCTCTAGGGCTTGAACTGCATGCCAGTTATTTTTGGCAACACCTTATGACCAGTGTAGGGATCTATCTACAGATATTACTGACATGACCTCACATGTGAATAATTAAAATCACTACAGAACAATGCTGACAAATCTCCATGGGATAAGAAACATGTAATCTGTTCGCATGATTATTGGAAGACACCACTGCTGAAAAAGAATTCCAAATGGAAGGTTTAATGTTAAACCACCCAACAGTTCATCATGCTGATATTTTGTATTTACTAAACAACTTAGCACATACAGGTATGCATTAACAGTTGCTGATATCACCAGCCAATCCAAACAAGCTGAACCACTGACATACAAAGATTTATCAAGTGTCAGACAGTGACATCTAAATGTTACTATGTTCAGGGACCACTGAGATGGCCAAATCTTTACAGGTGGATCCCAGCAAAGAATTTATCAGAACAGTTTTGACATTACATGAGCAAACAAAAACAGGTACAAATTTACTGTGGATATTTCAGCATCTCTGTGATCAAGCCATTACTGAATGATTTACCCAATATTTGCAGAACAATTATAAAGATATCAATACATACAAGAAATGTTAATGTGACCCACACAGAGATCTCGCTAAGACTTTATACAGTCAAAGCTGCATTAAATAACAAAAATTACATACACAAATGGGTCAAAGGCTAAGTATTAAAATAAAAAAAATCAATAACACCCATACTTGTACATTGTGCAAAGGTCATGAGGTTGGGAAAAAGGAACCTATAACAGGTCAAAATGCTGTGGTAAGATTTTTTTATGTCGATTATAACTTAAAAGGTGGAGTTTAGAGAGCTACATGTACAATTTTGAACCTAATGAAACATGTACTCTCATGTGTAACCTGTTGCAGCAGAAAAATTGGTGATGTATATCTAACAACTGGACCTTAATGTTGATTTGTCCATAAGGAATTGCAGGTAATATCAGCACATATACAACTACACTGTAGGGCACTAAAAGCATTGATCTGAAGTACCTCAAAAACAATTACATTCAAGGAATGTCAGTATGATGTTGTGGCATTGATGACTTCCTTGATTATCAATGTAATCCATTGTGAAATCACCAGTGATATAACTGTATGCTAACTAATATGAAATTTGACACTACAATTACTAAATTGCACACATGCCAGCACTGCTGGTAAAATCACAGTAAAGCCATTGTTTTTTTTGTCTCTGTATTTGTATGATTCAAGTTTTCATTATGATTGTCATACTAATCTGTGAATCATTAGTGGATAGCATTGACACAAGAAGTGTATCTTCAAAAACTACCTTGAATAAATGCTGATGTTACAATTCAAAACAAGACATGATGAGGTATGCTAAATTTGATATTCGATAGGATCATCAATAATACCAAGGTGTTTTGAACGAGGAATCATTAATTCTTGTGTGCTGTATTCCATGACTGCATATATAGCCAAACACGTACCAATGATTTGACCACATATGCATTGACATTTATAATGTCTTTTAACACAAGGATACATGTGCACATTATCATTCAGAAAATAAGTCTGTCTGTATGTCGAAGTGTCACCTTTCCACCATAAGAAACAACCATATATTTGTGTTCTGACATGTCTTTCTCTCATTGCTAAGGCAAGTCTTTGTCTTGGCACTAGCATAATCATGTACATTGGTATGGACTAAATTTATAGCACATGTGATTTCACCAGATTGCCCACTGGCATTTAAATAACAAAGTTTACCATATGCAAGCTCTGTCAATATGTTTTGAACAAGCAAAAACACATTAAAACAAAGCTCATTAACAATTGTTTCTGAATACTTCAGTGGCACCATTTTGATGTACACTTTGCAGATTGAAATGATGCCTAGACCATGCCAGTACAGCTAGAATAATGTCTGGAAAAACTAAATAACATTATCTTGTCAAATCCAGTATGATCAACTTTGGGAAGAGGACCATTGATAGTCACACTTGTTAAATCAGGTGTGGGTTGACTGAATTATGCAAAGTAAGTTTTATACTCATGTTATACTGGTAGTCTAACATGCCATAAAGCTCATAATTTCATTGATGTAATACTAGGTAATCCAAAGAAAATAATGTCCACATTCTACACAGGGTCATTGAACATTTACAAGAAAAACCATTTTATTAGCTTTCCATTTTCTTGCTGTGCAAAATGTGAAACCACTGACGATATTGCAAAAGACTTATTGACAATTTCATTTATGTTAGATGAATATTTCTCTTCAGCTTTCTATAGCTCACCATGGAAATATTTGGCATGATAACACTCTCCAGATCATAATACAATCTCATTTTAGTTTGTGCAACCACTCATGTACATCATCTTCAATAAATTCAATGTATTTAACTAAATCATAAAGAATATTTCCTGTTCACATCTTGATGATGATCAGATATTGTATTTCACTTTCCAATGCATGCAGCAACATTTGTGACTCCCATTGAAAAATTTGCTCATGTCAAATTGTTCTGTTAATCCATTTCCTGATGATATGCTGCCAACAAATTGATTATGGATACAAGCATTATTTTTAATTAAAGACGAAAAAATATATAATTTGTTCTTTATTATCATTAAATTTAATAAAACTACCATCTGTCTTTGTATGTTGCATGATACTCTCCTTTCTCATCCCATAATTTTTCCATGTAATTCTCAAGGGCATTACCAACAACATCAGTATGGTCATACACATCCACTAATGTAATTGGTAATCAATATGGATAATTATTTCCAGTCAATTTGTGTTAATCATGAAGTAATCTATACATATTATCAATATGCAATTCTTATCCCACTAGTGTATCATTAACTAAGCTTTGTCATTTTTACTGATGTTGTTCAGCAGATTTCTTTGCTCATCATCTGACACTGCTGATAAAAGTACCCCAAAGTTTAATCAGCTCCTCAAATGAAGATGGAAGTGGCATTGATGGTTTAAAATCTGCATAAGTAATGTAATGGGTCAGCATTGTATTAGCTTTCAGTCAAACTCCTCCTAAGTTGATACAATGGGATATGTGAACGTTATTAAGTGCCTTTAAGTGTCATATATCATGGTTATGCAATTTTATATATATCTCTACAGAGAGACACACATGGACACAAATTTTGTACCTGCTCATATTCATCAAAACCCTGTAAACCACCCATAAAATATGCTCTGCCAAAGATGTCAAAATAACCCAACAGCACTGCACAATTTGGAATCAAGAACAAATGCAGCAATAATTGGTGGGAGTCAACTAAAGTAATGCTCAGATTTTTTGAGTTAGGTACACATTACTGCCTTGAATGAGAATGTTTATTCTATTATTATTAAAGATTACTGGTGAGTTTGTGATCAGCAGCAATGTTTCTTTGAGGTCTGATTTTACTCAAAATATAAAATGCAAAACACAGTAATTTAGGTATTGGGAACAGTGCATCAGTGTTGTTCATTTTTTTAAGACGAGAAATGTGACTGTGATTCAGGGACAGATTAGCTCAAAGAAACTTAATTACAGCCATCCTGGATGGAGTTTGACTTTGTGAAGCACAACAGCAGGGAGAAGCATTTTACTTTTGCACACACTGCAAATACCATATCAGCATTAGTCAATCTGAAGTAAATGACATCCATTGACATATCAACACACCAAGAGTGTGTCACTCCCTCAGAGCAATGCAGATGTATAAAAGTTCAATAAAATTTTTGAGGAACTTAAAACAACATTACCATCAAATCTCAGATGAGCTCTTTCATAAACACAAATGACATTTCTAATACCTTCAAGAACAACCCCTATTTTTCTTGTGAGTCAAGCATTAGGCATGTGTATATCAATGAAATTACTATATTAAATATCTAATCAAGGTAACTTGCGCTTTCAATAATCAATTGATTACACATGCTACATGCAGTATATTTGCAATAAGTACATGGCATATGTTCAAAACCATGTTTGGACTAGGTATGTATGTCATGTGTTGATGTGGAACAAAGTGGTTCTATGACTCAGCGAGCACAAACAGAAGATGAGTTGCTTAGAGATTTTTTTTATTGTAAAAGGTAACTATAAATTTATTTTTAAAAATAAGTTTTGCCAGGAATCATGATTATTATTCAGGATTTTCCTGGGAAATTAGGCACTATCACATGTATGACTTGGTATAAATTCAGATCAAGCCAGTCTGATAGGGATGACAGATTCAGACTGATATTGATCACATGTTTGATAAAAGACTCAAATGTTAATGCATCTGTCTTAAAGAGAATAGCACATTTAGATTTACCAAACCAATAATTAATATGGCATTGAAAATTTTGATTGTACTGTCTGATACATGAATGAAATTCAGATACTGAATGGATAAGCCTATTCAAAATCAGTTCCTGAATGGATTAGCCTATCCAGAATCAGATACTGAATGGATTAGCCTATCCAAAATCAGTTCCTGAATGGATTAGCCTATCCAGAATCAGATACTGAATGGATTAGCCTATCCAAAATCAGATAATGAATGGATTAGCCTATTCAAAATCAAATACTGAAATGGATTAGCCTATCCAGAATCAGATACTGAATGGATTAGCCTATCCAAAATCGGATAATGAATGGATTAGCCTATTCAAAATCAAATACTGAA
>QKMX01368682.1:27451-39299 GCA_003401595.1 Venustaconcha ellipsiformis | reverse complement strand
TATATATATATATATATATATATATATATATTCACTTATAGTAATTGGCTATTTAGATGAATTTAAAAAAAATTATTTTAGCAGTCAAGATGATCAGGTTGTTTTCTGATCAGACAGCTTTGTGATGAAAGGGCTGGATTTACTCTTTGTAGGATTTTACACTTGGTAAAGCTTGTATTTCACAATTCTGTAAGTTTAATTATTCAGTGAATTGAACCCTGGTCTCAGAGATGAGAAGATGAGTATAGAATTTTGTAAGGGAATAGCATTAATGCTGATGCTTCATCTGACATACTACTTTTGTACCTCAGGGGTATGGAAGTTTCCAGGCATTTGGTGGGGATGGCTCCTATAAACATGTCTATGATGCAAGTGGCACTGTATTGATAGCATCCTACTATGGTGGTGGTGGCTCCGGAGGTAGGATAGCTCTCTACTTTGCAGACAACAAGACCTTCTCTGGATCATGGGATGTCTTTGGTGGTCTTGCTGGTGGAGTCAATGCTGGGAATGGAAGTTCTGGAACGGCCTTCTTTTATCATACTGGTAACCTGACATTTATTTGCTGTCTATGTTTCTTATTGAGATTTTTAAAAAAAAAATGGTTTCCATTTTAATCAATATTCAAATATTTCATTTGATGGGTGACATATTGGAACTTATTTCAGTCCTTCCATATTTAGTTTGTAAATAATTTGTGAGACCCATCTAATTTCTTAAATCATAAATAATTTTTATTAGTATTTATATAAAACATTCAATATAACTTGTAGTTACAAACGTTTTGCAAGACAATCCAATTTCCATTCTTTTCTTAGTGTGTACATTGCATAAATGTTTTATAACAATCAATTTTGATGAGTTCTCTTATGAAATAATTATAAAGGGAAATTAGTTTGACATTAAACAGCAACCATATATTTTGGCTTTCATGAAGGTATTTTAGCTGTGAGACAAAATTACTAAATCTTTTGAAGTTTTGAAAGCTATATGAATAATTTCATTTATAAAGAGGCAATAAAATATTGATTTAGACAAATTTTAGGAGAAACAAGTATGTATTCCCTGCTTTTTTGTATTTTTATTGCATGGAGAAAAGAAGACATCATTATTTTGTTTGTCTCAAATTACACTTCAGCTTCAAACTGTAATGTAAACAAATTTGTGATATTATATTGACTGTCAAGCTTGCATTAAATTTGAATGAATAAAGTGAAGAAACAATATTTTTTTGAGCCTGACGTGACATAATAACTGATGTAATGATGACTTCACTGTTTGCACATGACCATACGTTTATCTGCACCAAAGAGAAAGGACAATTAAAGTGTTTTACTTCTCCATCATATATCGTCACTGATTACATTAATAGTAGGAACTAAACTCCAATACCTCTTGAATCCAGCACTCTCAGAAAGATGAAGATTTTCCCTTTCCTTTCTTTATACATATCAACCAAGGGAAGAAATATTTACAAAGTGGAGGAGAAATAATCGATTCTAGTAACAAGTATCCTGTAGGAAGGTCAGTTTTGACAGCCTATATATGTAAAATAACTGAAGCATCACTTATAGTAAATACATCAATGAAATGGATACTAAATGATCAATTCAAATAACTTACCCATACGAATGCCAATTTTTAACTGTCTATATATGTAAAATAGCTGAAGCATCACTTATAGTAAATACATCAATGAAATGGATACTAAATGATCAGTTCAAATAACTTACCCATACGAATGCCAATCTTTCACTGTCTATATATGTAAAATGACTGAAGCATCACTTATTGTAAATACATCAATGAAATGGATACTAAATGATCAATTGTAATAACTTACCCATACGAATGCTAATTTTTCACTGTCTATATAGGTATAATCATTGAAGCATTGCTTATAGTAATTACACGCATGTGCTGGATGTTATTGAGTAAACCATGTATAGAAAACACGTTCTTATCTAACCACAGCAGAATCTATACAGTAATATAAAAAAGTTGTTATATTACACACAAAACCTGAACATAAAAAGAAACTGAAGCATCATTATTGATACTGATGAAGTAGATGCTACAATACCTATTATGAGACAGTGTTACCATATAAAAGGCCCAATGACTTTCTATACAAGTAAAACCATTACTGTAGGAAAGGCCCAATGACTTTCTTTACAAATAAAACCAGTAGAGTGTCACATATACAACTATTAAATGAAATGCTAAGACAAGATAATATAGAAACTTAACTGTGTGTACCTTGACTCAGCAGAAATTATACAGCAATACTAAATGAGTTTTTTATATCATGCACCAGACATACACATATTAATATGGCTATGGCATTATGAGGGGAAACCATTGTGACCAGTTCAGGAATCTAGCAAAGGTGCTTAAGTGTGTGTGCGAAGACAGCAACATAATAACAGATTGAAAGTTAGGAAACTTTGTTGTTGATAGGAAGAACGGAAAAGTTGGAAATTATATAGATGGAGTATAGTTCCCTTCTAAGATAAAACTCCAACTCCAAACTGCTTGTATGGATTTTGTGAGGCCTCTGTCTGTAGAGAGCATGCTACTTGGCATGAGTGGAAGTAGTCACAGACAAATTCACGGGATTTGGAACCAAACCCAGTATCAACAGGAGATCAGTGACTGCCACCTAGGTGGGCAGATAACTTTTACTTATTTATCTAAAACGTTTCAACCTGGTAGTGCTGGTTTGTGAGTTAGTAGTTCTTTTAAGGTATTAATATTGAATAAATATTATCGAAGAAAATTATTTTATTAGAAAATATTGAATTCTTTCTTTTGTTACCTATTCTCCTAAAGTTATGTGATCGAAGAATGCATTTGATGAAGTAAATGTATAGTGAATTAGGTTTCTTGAAGAATACTCATTACAGTTAAACCCTCCTACATGTCCCTATATATATGTGTGCATCTTTATTGATGTATTACTCAGCTTAAACAGGGGAAGATCCAGTTGATGGGTATACAGTTAGTGGTGGCAAGGGGAGGTAAAAGATAAGAGTTTCTTCCTGTTGTTTATATTGTATATAGAGAGGAAATACATAATTTGCACCTTTCCAGAAAAGCTGGATTTGAGAAAGAGTGGAGCTTATTTTCTAATGTTAATTTGATTGGGTAAATATCTTCAGAGAAAAATAATTTACTAAAAATTTAACATCTTAGCTTAATTGAAGACAGGCTGAAAGAAGGTGGTCTCTTGTTAATAACAGATGCTGGAATCAAGAAGTCTGATGGAAGGTGGAAGAAGCTTTTCAAAAAGATGAATCAGCAGTATTGAAAATTCACTTGTTTCACAGCTATGGTTGTTTTACCCATCTCCCCAGAAAAAAATTAAAATTTGGGTGATGGCCTCTTTGGAAATTGTGCCTTTTGACCCAATTCCCTTTTTGTGGTTCTTTTAAAAATCTTTATTTTTTTTAGCTTCTAATGTAAGTTCATGTGAAAGTGAATTTTTGATTGTTCACTAAACTGCTCAGACTTGCCTATGAGTATTATGTTTGAAAGCAAATCAGCATTCAAAGGAATCAAATAAAATTTTATGGTCACTTTTTTATGATACCCCTCCCTCATTTTAGCTTTGGAGGAGGCATGTAGTGGTATCTGTCTGCCTATGCAGTTCCATTCTTTCCCTTCACAAATATTTGTTCTGGTGCTTTGCCAACTTTTGAAGGACTTCATAGATTCAAATCAAATATAGAGTGAGGTTTACGAAGACCTGAGACAAGTTCAAATTTTACCTTTTATTGAAAAATAATGCTGCAGAGTTATGGCCCGTGTTTTTTTACTTGGAAACTTTGCCTTCCAGTTGCATCATATTGCTAGTGGCATCACTGTCACATTGTCCATATTATACAATTTTGGTCTTTTTGGTTTCATAATATTTTCTATATGTATGAAGATGACAAGAATTTAATGATAGACATAACAAATTTATTGACAGAAGTAATTTTTTTCTGTTCAATTTTTCAGTATACAACCATACCACCCTTTTGATCAACAACATTAATCGGGGACCATCAGGGGACAAAGGTGTCATCCTGGATTACACAAATCTGTTGACAGATGAAGGGCATTCATGGTTTCTGCCAGATCATGGATCCCATCCTTTTGCAGGTATTTATGTACAAAAGGGATCTTTGCCTTTCACACTGCTAGAGTACAAGGCAACATACAACATTGCATATTACAACATTTATCCGAAGGAAATATAGAATAGAGGGACCATTATTCATTTTTTAAAATGCTACAAATGGTGCTATTTTTCTCTCATTTTTTATGATAATATTGAGAATTTTGCTGGGGTATTGACCTTTATTGCACAGGGAGGATAAATGACCTTCAGTGGAGATAAATATATGTGGTGAGAAAAAAGTTGACATCAGTATAATTGCAGTATTGCAAAGTTCTTTTAACGGTAAGGTTTGTTTTAATTTATTTTCCAATCAATTTATGATATTGGTTTCTATTGTGAATGACCTGCAAGAAGTAAACTATGTGAAATGTAAAATTTAAGTTGAAAACTACTTACAACAAAGGCCTACTAATACAAATCCATATGTGTATGATTCTGTTGTATATGTCTGTGTTTTTCTGTTCCTCAAATACTGCTTTTCCTGTACTTGTTTTCTCAGTTAAAAAATGTCTATATACTTTTAGGTAACAACAAGTACTATTTTAATGAAGTTCAAATCTATGGGAAGGCTCAACTTGCAGTCCTGACAGATCCAGTCAATGGCACTGCTGAAATTGTTTTTGAGAATATGATCGGTGATAGAACAGGGGCAATTCATGTAGGTTCTAACCAGATCATGGACCTGCAGCGTGAGAGTATTGACCTTCCTTTCAGTGTCCATGTTTATAAGGGAGGTTATCTTGGTATGGCTCCTGATACCAACATTCATGGAGTTAACATCTTCCTTAATGGAACTCTTGCTAACATCAAAAACCTGACCATCCACCATGAAGGCAAGCTATGGTTGTTTAGAAATGGGCACACTCCATCTCAGTCCACGGGTTACTATGAGTTTGATTTTGTCCATGTGAAAGATGATGGCTACCTTCATATGATCACTGATCCAGTTAATGAACCTGGAATCTCCTTCACCACTCGAGATTTCACTGTTGATGGGGGTGGCTTGGTACGAGGAACACATATCTACTTGTATTCTGTGAACATTACAATAGATGCAGGGGGGACAGTCAGTGCAGATGGTCTTGGCTATGAGAGTGCAGATGGAACAGGAACTGGGCTTCATGGAGTAATTAATCCTGGACGTGGCTACTCTACTTCGTCACTTGCATCTGGAGGAGGTCATGGAGGAAGTGGTGGACGTGGATATGGTCAGTCTTTGGTTTTTATTTTGTAAATCATTCGGATAAATTGAATGTTTTTGTTGAATTTTGTAGGTCCATTTCATAAAAAAGAAAAGAAAAGCTATGTTACTGAGCTTTATAACTTTTATGATACAGAATTATTTGTAGGTCATGCATAAAGACAATTATGTTTCAGTAAGATTTTAATACAGTAGTGAAAACTTCATGATTGGTTTTTATTGTTGCTTTCAGTATTATGCTTGTCTTTAATAGGGATTCATATGCAGCCTGTCATAAAACAATGCCTCTTTTATTATGATAACAATGAATGAGAAATGTTCATTTAAAGAAAGATATATACAAGGTCAAATATCTTCTTTATCTTGGTGGTGGGATAGAGGTTCAATAGCTTTTGAGACATCATTAACATGATCGTGTCCTATAATAACAACATTATCTTAGCCCTAAAACTGAACTCTATTGACTCCAAAATGAGAAATCTTGTTTAGAATATATGAATAGCAATCAGATTGTATGTAAAGCAAACAAGATAAGCTGGTTTTACAATTTTGACAATTCCTTCATTCAAGGTGATGTTTCAAAATATAACCAAAAAGCTTAAAGTCACAAAATTAGTTGTCTAGGAGATGGTCGATGACCATGGGGCCTCAAGTCCTGTAATCAGCAGTTTTCTGAAAGACTGTTTTTGAACATGGGGCCTCAAATTCTGTTACCAGTAGTTTTCTAGGATCATGTATTTTTATTAACCAGTTTTATAGATCTCAGTGCCTAGCTTATATCCATGGAAATTTACCTCCTGATTCACTGATTTCACATTCAGCATCATATAGGCAGTATTGTGCTGACATGCTGTTAAACCCTGTAATACACTAACTTGACTAATGCATCCTGTAATACACTAACTTGACTAATGCACCCTGATTTATTTTTAATTTTTGTCATCTTGCATACATATTATGGGATGTAAATCATTCTGTCATTATTTTAGGTGTGGACTTTGGTGGACTGGCCTATGGAAACGTTTATGAGCCATTTCTGTTTGGCAGTGCAGGAGGAGGGACACATGGAGGAGCAGGAGGAGGGAGAATCTGGTTTAATGTAACTGACACACTCTTTATAGATGGACTGGTCACTGCTAGTGGGGACAATGGGCAGATATACAACAACAACAACATGGGTGGAGGAGGAAGTGGAGGCAGCATATGGATCCATTGTGATACCATCACAGGCTATGGCATGGTTCTTGCTGCGGGAGGCAATGGCTCAGTTTCTGGCAGTAACTATGGTGGAGGTGGAGGAGGAGGGAGAATTGCCATGTATTTCAGGAAGAACACTACTTTCAGTGAGTTCCGAATCATGGCCCATGGAGGTTGGCCTGGGCTTGAATGTAGTTCTTGTGAGGGAGGAGGTCCCGGTACAGTGTTCCTGTATCACATGGTGGAGGTTCACAGAACTCTTATCATTGACAACAATGACGTACCTAGTCCTAGGGACAAGTATGTCAATTGGGCAGATGTATCCAAAGATGGTGGGCGTGCATGGATTCTGCCTTTGTCTGGTTTACATGGCTTTGCATCGTATGCGTATGTGTATGAGTTTGAAGAGCTTCAGGTTTATGGAAATGGTCATCTGGCAGTACTTCCTCCATCTAAAGTGAATGCTATAAACTATTATACAGATGCTTTGGCCCCAGGACTTGTCATTCATCCAGACAAGTACAATGTGACCATCTTTTTCAAGTACATGATAGGTGACAGAACTGGGTCAGTTCATGTTGCAGATGGACAAGAGATGGACTTGTTAAGAGAGGAAATTGATCTTCCCTTCAGCTGTTTTGTGTATCGTGGTGGTTTTCTGGGCCTTGCTCCTGTTACGTTTGTCCATGGTGTGGAAATTCATATGAGTGGAGTGCTGGCTAACATCTTGAATATTACTCTACACCATGGTGGGTATATTTGGTTGAAACATGGTGGACATACCCTGGATGAAGAGGAGAGTCATTACAAGTTTGACTACATGAGGATCCAAGATGATGCTGTAGTTAATGCCATCACAGATCCAATAGCTGAACCAGGAATAACCTTCATAATGAAAGCACTCACTGTGGAGGGAGGTGGCATTATGTATGGTACATACCTCACCATGTTGATGGAGAACATCACTGTAGATGGTGGTGGGCAAATATCCACAGATGGTCAAGGTTATAACTCCAACCACAAACAGTCCACTGATGGACACTTGTCAGTACATGGCTATGTGAACCCTGGATTTCCAGCTGGGACTTATGGAGTTGGTGGTGGTGCTGGGCATGGTGGCAGTGGTGGGAAGCAGTCTGGTATATCTGCCAGGGCAGGGTTTGCATATGGAGACATTTATGAGCCAGATCGTATTGGATCTGCGGGTGGTTTTGGACTATTAGGAGCTGTTGGAGGAAATGGAGGTGGTGTCATCTGGCTAAATATCACCGGAGTGATTAGTATATTTGGTATTGTCAGTGCCAATGGTGGAAATGGCAATACCGGTGCTGGTGGAGGCAGTGGTGGAAGTATTTGGATGTATTGTAATGTCATCAAGGGATTCGGCAAGATCACAGCTCATGGAGGAGATGGCTTCAATGGAGCTTACTCGGGGAGTGGAGGTGCTGGAGGGAGGATTGCTATATACTATAATTACAATGAGACCATGTCCAGCTTCCGATACCAGGCCTACGGAGGCAGAGCAGGGAACCCTTCAGTCTCTGAGAATGGTGGTGGTGGTACAGTGTTCATATATAGCATGACCCAGAACCATACAACCCTGATCATTGATAATGGCAACATGAAACCCAGAAACATTTACAACATCATCAGTAATTATAGCGATCTCACGTATGACAGCTGCAGAACTTGGGTACTTCCTGAGTCTGGCAGCCATTACTTTGCAAATGGTGGATTTTTCTTTCACTTTGATGAGTTACAAATATATGGCACTGCACATTTTGCAATTCTTCCTGATCCAGTGGACACTGATGTGGACATTTTCTTTTTGTATATGATAGGTGATCGTTCAGGGACTGTGCATCTAGGTAATAAACAAACATTAGATTTAGAAAGGGATGAAATTGATCTCCCCTTCAGTGTCAGAGTTTATAATGGAGGTTATCTTGGCCTTGCTCCCTTTACTATTGTCCATAATGTCAGTATCTGGTTGCATGGAACACTGGCTCATGTGGACAACATAACCCTTCACCAAAATGGTTTGCTATCATTGGAGTATGGTGGCAAAACAGAGTACCTTCTTGCAAATAGCTTTGAGTTCCAATATGTTAGAATTCAAGACAACTCCACAATTAGTGCAATCACGGATCCTGTTTTGCATCCAGGGATTAAATTTCAAGCACATAAAAACATTTTCATTGAAGGGGGAGGCACTTTTGTTGGAACTAATATGACAATTCTAGCTGTGAATGTCACTATTGATGATGGTGGCAGTTTGCATGCTGATGGGCATGGCTATCGGCCGGAGGATATCAAGTCTGGGAATATCAATGTAGGTCTTGGAATGACTAGCACATCAGGATCATCAGGTGCTGGCCATGGAGGGACTAGTGGCAGGGGAGCTGGTATGTTGCTAACTGGTCAGCCATATGGTCATTTGTATCAACCCTATGCTTATGGCAGTGGTGGTGGTGGTGGTAAGGACAGTGGAGGCCAGGGGGGAGGCATTCTATGGCTGAATATCTCTAACAAGATAGAAAATGATGGAGAAATTAGAGCAGATGGTGGAGATGCAGTTGTTGGATATGGAGGAGGTGGGTCTGGAGGAAGCATCTGGATCTATTGCCACCTGTTTGCAGGTATGGGGAACATTACAGTCAATGGAGGCAGCCAGTATCCAGGAGGAACAGGTGGTGGAGGAGCTGCAGGTAGAATTGCCATCTATTTCAACATGAACCAGACCTATTATGGGACTTACCAGGCTTATGGAGGGTATGCCCAGGGTAATGCTGAACCAGGGGGCCCAGGGACAGTAATTCTGTACCATCAACTTGAGAATCACACCATTCTCTATATCAACAACTACATGAGAGTAAGCAGTCATGTTAAGACCATCAGGAGCTATTCTGACCTCTCACAGGACAGCTTCAAAGCCTGGATCATGCCTGTCTCAGGGAGTCATCCCTTGGCATTCACCAATCAGGATTACAGATTTGATGAATTCCAGATACATGGAAATGCACATCTGGCCCTTCTGCCTCAGCCATTGAATGATGGCTGTAATCTGTATTTCAAAAATATGATAGGAGACAGAACTGGGTATGTACATATTGGTCCATATCAAATCATGGATCTCCGAAGAACTTTTATTGACACTCCTTTCAGTTCATATGTGTACAAGGATGGCTACCTGGGGCTGGCTCCAGACACCAATCTTGAGAAGGTTTTTGTACATGTGGAGGGAACTGTAGACCACATTGTCAACCTGACTCTGATTGCTGGTGGTGAGCTCCGCATGTTCCTTACTGGCTCAACAAACAAACGAGAGCGACTTAATTATTACATAAATGGAACTACTGTTATCAAGGCAAGGTCTTCAGTAAATGCTTCTAGTCCCAATGCCCACTCTGAACAGTACAACATTGTCCTGAACACTGTTATAGTTGAGGGAGGTGGTGCCATAAAGGGTAGTAATATGAAGATCACAGCCACTGATTTGACTATTGATGATGGGGGTGAGATCAGTGTGGCTGATGGAGGATTCATTGCTAACCAAGGGACTGGTATGTACATTCTATTCATTATCTTTATTAATACTATATTTGATTTGGCCTTATATTTGGTCAGACTGTCAGCATAGTTACTTCAGTTTTTGAGAGAAAATTCTGTCCTTAAAATCTTTTTAAACTTGGAAACAAATAGTTGAATTTGAAATATAATGTCTAACTCTATTACATTAACTTGTAAAATACATCAATTTCAGATGAAGTTTTAGTAACAGTTATTAGTTTTTTGGAGGTTCAGATGTGAAATTAACTAGTTTTCATGTGTATAATAATACATTTATGTTCTCTACCTTTAGTTTACAATGTTAGTGAGAGTTTAATGTAGAGTGATCAATAGTTTTATTCAGAAATGCATTTTTCTACCCATATTCAGGACCCTCATGGTTTAAGATGCTCATTTTTATAATCCACAGACTTATCACATTTGTCCATGTGGGTTCATTTCTCATGATAAAACTTTCCAGTAGCTTCCCATGGGTTGTTGTCGTTGCTATGGTGCTCCTCGGTTCTTCTTCAACTAGTGCCATGTATTTCCTATCATGTGCAAAAAATTGGTGTTAAGCTCACAACAACAACAACATTAATAACAACTACCCATATTCAAATGAAAAAAATAGATTAAATAGCAACCTACAAGATGATAAAAAGCAAATTAACAATTTAAACAAAATCCATAGCATGTGACCTGAGTAATGCCATAAGAATATTGTTAACAAAGTAGAAGATAATTTCAAAATGCCATTATTATTTGTTTTATCACTCTGGTCTCAACAGGTGCTGGGACAGTGCATTCACTTGGTAGCAGTGGGGCCTCCCATGGAGGATATGGTGGGCGTGGTGCCTGTGATAGTTTTGTTACCTGCCGACTTAAAAGGAATGTGCCTTATGGGAGTCTCTATCGGCCAAAAGCATATGGCAGTGGAGGGGGAGGAACATTTGGAGGAAGAGGTACATAAACTTCACATACCCTAGTAAACAGTTTTCTGTGAAATCTATTGTTTGCTTGAGTGATTTACCTTAGTTCATAAACTTAAAAGCTAACATGCTATACTTACAGAGCAATTAATGCAAAAGGTTATTGTTATTCTACAAATATGCTTTAATAGGATCTCAGAGACAAGTACTTATGACAGTAGATATAAGGTTATGGTAATTTATTCAGATTAAAGTTAAATCTCAAAATGTATGAGAAAGAAAAGTTATCAGTGCTCATACTTGGTGCATTTTCAGTTTTTTTAATCATTAATTAGAATAGTATACCTTCATTATCTAATTTTCTTTTTGCCAAATTGCTTTCATTATTATAATATGATTATAAGACCATGCATGTTGATAAAACCACCTGCATTTAAAACTTTTTGTAAGTATGTAATATCTTTGGTAACAATTCCATCCCAACATTCAGAAAGTTTTATTAAGCTGACTCTCCTAGGCTTTTATTGAAAAAATACAGTAATTTTCCTCTACTTGAATGAAGAAAAGTGATTGTTAAATTAAAGTCATAATTTCATATGTTGAGTGGTATTTCTTTTCATCTAATAATTTCAGATTATAAATAAATGATAAAATGGCAGTTTTCATTTGCTTACTATAAAGCAGAAGTTTTTTGTGTGTGTTTGTGTGTGTGTGATTTGGATATTTAATATAGCTAACAATTGGAGTCATATTGCTATGAAGTTTGCAGTGTGACAGTTTATAATGATGTCTAGCAGTGGGGCA